>JAJPUD010010045.1:29711-66841 GCA_023553655.1 Myrmecobius fasciatus
TTTTTTTCATCATAAATGCCTGAGAATCCTCTATTTTGTTGAATTTCCACCTTTTCCCCTGAAGGATTATACTCAGTTTTGCTGGGTAGATGATTCTTGGTTATAATCCTAGCTCCATTGCTCTCCAGAATATTATATTCCAGGTCCTCTTTACCTTTAAGGTAAAGCTACTAAATTTTGTATTATACTGAGTGTGGCTCTACTAGACTTGAATTGTTTCTTTCTGGATGCTTGCAATATTTTCTCCTTGAGTTGGGTGTTCCAGAATTTGGCTATAATATTCCTGGGAGTTTTCATTTTGGGATCTCTTTCAGGAGGTGATCAATGGATTTTTTCAATTTCTATTTTACTCCAGTTCTAGAATATCAGGACAGTTTTCCTTGATAATTTATTGGAAAATGATGTTCAACTTATTTTTTGATCTTGACTTTCAGGTAGATCAATAATTTTTTTAATTATCTCTCCTGGAGCTAATTTCCAGGACAGTTGTTTTTCCAATGAGATATTTCACTTTTTTATATTTTTTTTCCTTTTTTGGTTATATTTTTAATTTCTCATAAAGTCAATAGCTTTCATTTTCTCAATTCTCATTTTTAAGGAATTATTTTCCTAAATGAGCTTTGGTACCTCCTTTCTTATTTGGTCAATTTTGCTTTATTAGGCATTCTTCTCCTCATTAGTTGTTTTGTTTTGTTTTTTTGTATTTCCTTTTGCACCCTCTCAATTCTCTTCCTAATTTTTCCTCTGTCTCTCTTACTTGAGTTTCAAAATCTCTTTGGAGCTCTTCCATAGCCTGAGCCCAATTCTTATTTCTTTATGGAAGCTTTGAATGTGTAGGAGCTTCGACTTTATTATTTTGTTCTGACTGTATTTTTGCTTTTCCTTGTCACCACAGTAACTTTCTAAGATCAGAAACTTTTTTCTGTTGTCTACTCATTTTCTTAACCTATTACTTGGCTTTTAATTCTTTGTTAAAGCAGGATTCTATTTCCAGAGTGGAGGGTGAAATGTCCCAAGCTTCAATAGTTTTGTGCAGCTATTTTCAGAGATCCTTCGAGGAACCTAGCCACAATCTGGTCCTCTTTCCTGCCCTGGATTTTTAGGATTGTCCCCACCCACTGTAGCTGTAAGATTTATTGTGCAAGAGAGTCCTGTTTTTCTAGTGCTGGATCCAGGGCTGAGATTGTGCACTTCCACTCCCACTCTGGCTTTCAGACCTTTTTGCTGACCTTGCAAGTTTTCTTTGGTGTCTCTGAGCTGTGAGGTCTGTAAGCCATGAATATTACTGATTCAAAGCTTCCTATAAAACTCCCAAAGCTTTACTGACATAGGGTCAGAGTTGAGGGGCTAGGACTGGGGCCAAGGCCAACCCAAAGCTATGCCAGCATGGCCTGCACTAGGATTGTGTGTTGGACCCCATCTTGTTGTCACAGACCTTTTCTGTGCACATCAGTCCATCACCTTTCTATGATGATGTAAGTATATATTTCAGAATCAGCCATTTGCAATCATTGTAGATCATTGTATACCTCAGGTTTCTGAAATCTTTTAGAATTATTTGTTTTATAATACTTTTTATTTTTATAATACTGCTGTTAAACTATAAATTGTTTTCCTTATTATTCTATCTTTATACTACTTCAGTTCTTACAAGTCTAATGGTTTTAGTTCCAATTGTTCAGTGAAGAAAGCCATATACACCCAGAGAGAGGGATATGAAATGTGGACCACAACATAACATTCTCATGCTCTCTATTGATGTTTGCTTGCATTGTGTTTCCTTTCTCAGATTTTTTTCCTTGTAGATATGATTTTTCTTGCACAAAAATGATAAGTGTGGAAATATGTATACATATATTCGACTTGTCAAGTATTTTAACATAATTAAAATGTAGTGGATTTCCTGCCATCTAGGGGAGGGGTGAAGAGTAGGGGGGAAAAATTTGTAACAGAAAGCTTTGTAAGGGTTAATGTTGAAGAATTGCCCATACATATGTTTTGCAAATAAAAAGTTTTAATAATAAAAAAAATTCTTCAAAGGAAAAAAAACAAGTCTAATGGTTTTATGAAATCATACTGATTCATTTTCAACAACATAATAGCATTCAATTACACCAATAGATGATAATTTGTTCAGTCATTCCTTAATCAGTGGCCAATTCCTTCTTGTCCAAATCTTTACCACTACAAAAAAATATGGTATATGCATTACATTACATGTAGATCCATTTCTTCTTTTTTGACTTTTTCAAGTATTTCCTAGATATGTATTATTCAGTCACTTCTTGGTCATAAATATAAGTTGCTTTTCAGGATATCTAAATCAATAACTCCATTGACAGTATAATAATGTTACTGTTATCTTACCTCCCCTTTATACATTTCTCTATTTTCTGATTAATTTTGTCAATCTGAGGGATGTGAGGTCAAGATTCAGAGTTTGTTTTATTTTCATTACCATGATTATTTGCCATTTGGAGCATCTTTTCATGGATCTAAACGTAGCTTGTATTTCTTACTTTGATAACTGCCTATTTAAATATTTTGATAATTCATCAATTAGAAAATGGCACATGTTTTTACAACTATGAATCAACTCCTTATATATCTTAGAAATAATATCTGTGAAAAGATGAGTATTAAAAAAGTATTTCCATTTAACTGTTTCCCTTCTACTATTAGTTGCATTGGGTTTTTGCAGGAACATAAAAGCTTTTTTAAAAAATATATAATAAAAAATTTCCAATTAATCTTCTTTTTACTATATCCCTTCATTGGCCACAAATTCTTCCCCCTAATCACAATCTTTAATAGCAATTTCTCCCATATGCACCTAATTTTTATCATGTTATTTTTGTACCTAAGTTATGTATACATTTGGGGATTATATTGAGATATGTTTTCAGGAAAGGAAACTATTATCTATCAAATGGATGTCCAGTTTGATCAACAATATTTATTTTATATTTTTTAAATAAATAAACTACATTGCTCCACTTTTTGAGTGGAGCTTCTAAAGCCCTCAGACCAGATACTGGTAATATGATAAAATCTCTACTACTAATTACTACTAGTAGTAATACTACTACTAATAGAGTAAAATATTCAGAGTATAACAATAGTCATTACAAAATAGAATTTTAAAAGTAGCTATGGCCAAACATTGTGGAGCTACAATTGTACCTTCATGTGGCTAAGGAAACTAATGAAAGTTTCAGTTTCAATTCAGGGTTAGGTAAAATCAGAAATATTCTTTATCCCTGACAATCTCTCTCCTACTTCAGGTGGCTGCCCAAAAACTATTATCAGGTTCTAGCCTTCATGTTTGCTGTAAAAGAGATCAATAGGAACCCTAGTCTATTACCCAACATTACTCTGGGATTCAGCATCTACAATGCCTATCACAGTGATGAGAGGACCTTGGAGAGCTCCGTCATGTGGCTGTCAGGCCAGGGACAGACCATTCCAAATTATAACTGTGAGAAGCAAGGCAAGTCTGTAGTGGTCATTGGAGGAGCCACATCTGAACTATCTTTCTCCATGGGAACCCTACTAGAGCTCTATAAGTTCCCACAGGTAGGAAAGCATAGGCTCAATTTAGCCTATACTAGTTGGAGGGCAGAATATGATCTTTAAAGGTCTGCAGCTTGAAATATAAACTTCAAAAAGTTTGGGCAGAATTTTAATGCTTGATTTGTCTTTCAAGTGATCCTTACAGAAGAAAAAAGAAACATAGAGATTTGAGATCAGAGTAATTCCCTTCTTCTTGTCTTGTAGCAAGCAGCATATTTTGACCTACAGAGTTTTTGAAATTATACAAATGAATCTTGCAAATATTTATTAAACATCTAATGTTTGCAAGTCCCTGTGTTTCACTAACACTAACATGTGTTTCAGCTAGTGCAGGTATACAAAGGAGATGTCCTCTGGGTGGAGGTCTCAATGATCAGAGATGCTTTACCAGTCAGAGATAAAGAAGAATCCATTCTAAGTAGAGTGGGATGAAGAATAGTTTCAGATGTAAAATGGTGGAGTGGGTTACTACAATAAATTCATTGCACTTAAAAGGCTTATATTTGCTTTCTATTCAGATCAGCTATGGTCCCTTTGATCCACTCCTAAGTTACCCACATCAGTTTCCTTCTGTTTATCAGATGGCACCCAGGGACACCTCTCTTGTATGTGGCATGGTCCGATTAATGCTGCATTTCAAATGGACCTGGGTGGGTCTTATTGCCTCAGATGATGCAAGAGGGGAGAAATTCCTCAGTGACCTTCAAGAAGAAATGGTCAGAAATGATGTTTGTGTGGCTTTTATACATAAGATCATCACTGGTCAGTCAATGGATATTAGCTTTTATCAAGCTTTTATAATGAACTTATTACATTCTACAGCAAATGTGATGGTCATTTATGGAGATACAAATTCACTTCTGAGCCTGATGTTTGCCAACAATCCTTATATCATTATAACAAGAATATGGATCACTACCAGTCACTGGGATATTGCCAAAAAACCTAGTTATATCTATTTTAATAATTTCCATGGGGCTCTGATATTTTCAGACCAGACAAGTAAGATTCCTGGATTCAAACATTTTTTGAAGACCATTCACCCCACTAAATACCCAGAGGATATCTTCCTTAAAAACTTCTGGAACTCAGCTTTTGGGTGTACATATAAACATGAAGAGGCAGATGAAGGGGTCTGTTCACCAAATGCTTCTTTGGACACACTACGCTTGAGCTATTTAGACATCACTATGTCTGACCAGAGTTACACTGTCTACACTGCTGTGTATGCTGTGGCCTGGGCCCTTCATGAAATGTTCTTGGTGAGATCAGAAATGGAATCCAATATAGATGGAGATAAAAGGGTTGTTCAGCACTGGAAGGTAAGATTAGCTTCCCCCTAAGCACTGATGTCCAAATCTCTGATTGTGAGAATCGCCTTATTCGGAAAAGAAATAATGGATTCGTATCTCAGCTCACCTCTTTTTGCAATGAGTAATCCTTGTACAGTAGATCCAGGACATTAGACTTCATTTCTGGTTATTTCAGTTATGTTTATTTCAGACCCATGTGATAAGATATAGGAGTAAGAATTCAGATGAACTTGTTTCTGAGGGTCTTTGATGAGGATATTAAGGAAGGGTAAGAGCAGGGATAGTATAGGTGCCTTGCCTCCACCAGGGGCTGAGGAAATCATTAGAACAAGAAACAGAAAAGCACTATGCTACAGTGGAGTAACTAAGGCTGCCAGGGTAAGAAGAGATGCCTGATTCTGACCTCCTCAGTCCCTGGTGGAAGCTTGGCAACTCCAGGTAGTACTCATACTCTTACCCTTCCCTAATATTCTTTTCATCAAAGACTTTCAAGAACAAGTTGGACTGAATTTTCACTCCTACGCTCTATCACAAGGATCTGAAGTGACCAGAAAGGAGGTCTGAAATCCTAAATCTTCTGTGCAGGGACTACTCACTGAAAAAAGAGGTGAACTGAGTTACTAATCCCTTATCTCTTTTCTGGATAGTAGGTGCTACACAAATACTTACTCTTTCAGTTCCAATTCGGTAGTATTTTCTTCTTCTTGGGATCATACTGTACTTTTCCAGTTCAATGATATATCCTCAAAATGAATATAAATTCTTTTTGGGCAAGTAGTCATTAATTTTATTTTATACATTAAATATATATTTATATTTAATTAGCTTAATTCCTTGAAAATGGTGGGCACTTAATAATTATAAAGGCTTATTGGATTGCATTAGAAGCATTCTGATTAACCATAGGGGTGAGCTCTAAAGTACCACCTATTCTCTGAAGCAGTATTGCAAGCTCTCTTTATGTGCTTTTATCACCAACTCCATTCTCATCAAAGAGAAAAGGTATTTCTGACCTTTTCCTCTAGGTTGAAAATCCCTACCCCCAGCTTGAGAGTTGGCTTAAGTTTGTAGCCTGGTGAATATGTTTGAAATTTTGGTTTTGTAGCCTAATTTATTAGCAATCCATCTCAAAATTTCTAAGACTGTCCTATCCTTGCTCATTAGAACACATTGAGAAAAACATCAGACATCATAGAGTCTAACAAACATACCTAAGACACTCTATTGAGGAACTTCCAACTCATTTTCTTCACTTTCAGCTCCATTCCTTTCTGAAGAACATCCAGTTTAACAATAGTGCTGGGAACCTGGTGGTCTTGGATAAGAAGAGGAACTCTGTGGCAAACTATGATATTCTCAACTATGTGACCTTTAGCAATGATACTGAAGTCCTGGTAAAAGTAGGAGAGTTTATTCCTCAGGCTCCACTTGGACAAGATTTCATTATCCACGAGAAAGCCATAGTGTGGTCCGGGAGGGAGAGAAAGGTGAAGTATGATTAAAATGTTGATTTTATGAAAGATATAAACATAAGAATATAGGCCATCAAAATAGTCACACAACATTTTCAAACTTGGGGTAAATGCCCCAAAACCTACTTGGAGGAAACAACGTGCAAATTAAATTTTAATGTCCAATTCAGTCAAGCAAAGGTAAAGAGCACAGGACACATGTAAATTTGGGTGAAGAACCCAAGAAATAGTGAGATTTCCATACCACATAGTAAGGAGAAGCAGGAGAATCTCTGATCCATGACATCCAAAGGAGAAGGAACTGATTGTTAAATTTAATGATTTTTGAGCATTTGTTGCTAAACTCAGTAAAATTGCTGTGCTGTTGCAATGACCTGATTGACATCTGGGACCTCAATACTTTGGAGCACTGAAACAAAATCCTAGATTATCTAATTTTTAGTTCTAGACCCCATTCACAGAAATAATGTTTTCCCATGTTATGCCATACCATGTCACATAATTATAAATATACCAACTCCTTCTGATATGTGGATCCCTTGCCTTGTACAAGCAATAACTAAACTAAAATAGAAAAGACACAGTAAACAAAGGAAATTTAACTAATTAAAATTTTAATATCATGGAATAGAACAAGATACCTAATTAAGTCAGCATAAACAGCTTAATCACATACACAGTGTATGTTGAATGAGACTAAACAATTCAGAAATGTAAATTTAGCTGACAATCAGATTACCTGAAGGTTGATCTTTTTTGTTATAAAGCACAATTCCTTTTTCTCTTGTTCATTTATTACTGTATTCTTCAAATAGAATTTGTTAAGAACGGGGTTGGGTTTTTGGGGAGATATAAGGATAACATCAACATTCTTCATGTATGATTCCTTTTTCTTGGCTTTAGACATAAAGTCATGAGTCCAGATTATGATTGCTCTGAACTCATAAATAGGAAAATTTAAAACTTCACGCTTCATTTTGGCTCTCTGCTTAATTTTATTTTGCCTCATTGGCCTTTTCATGATTGAGGCAAAATTCAGATTCCAAAATCATTTGGATAATCAAACAGCATATGTATTTATACTCTCTCTTAATAGACAGGGGCTATGGGAATTTGGAGAAAGTGTTGACACTTTCTCAAGAGTTCCCTCAGTCTATGGCTTCTACTCCAAAATGTGAAGAGCTGATGATCTTCTTGACTTTTCCCTTCTTTGCCACAGTTCAGTTCTTCTAAGAAGGATGCTTGAATATCAAACTTGCTCTGTCTCTCAAGTTTCTCCACTTTCAGGCCCTCTGAATCATTATTTCTGAAAAAGTTGCTGTCTTTTACATAAATTTCTTTGGTTATTACCAAGTATCTCAAGTGATGGCTTTCAATAATTGTAGCAAAGAGATAAGTACTGTTCACACTAGTTTCTATATATAGTCTAGAGTCTCAAAACTCAAATAGTTTTTTAAGTGAGTTCTTCTCCAATGCATTATACCAAAGAATCTTAGAAAAAGCTTTTGTTGGTAATAAATTCTAATAATTAACATTTTCCCTCCCCCAGAAGATTTTAAAATTCTCCTTCTGTGGAAAAATAAGCTCCAAGTTCCATTTTGTTATTATTGTTCAATCATTCATTCTTATCCAGTTATTTGTGACCCTATTTAATGTAGCACATCAGGTCCTTCAATCCTCCCCTATCATTTGAAGTTGGACTAACTCTATGATTATTTTTCCATGTCATTACCTATACATCTCAGCCTTTGCAATCCCCCTTTCCTTTTTTCTTTAATCTTTTGCAACAGTCTTTTCCAATGAGTACAATCTTCTCACTACATGGCCAAAGTATTTAGGCTTCAGCTTCATTATTTGACCTTCCAAATGAATAGCCTGAATTATTTTTTTAAATATTGGCCAATTTGATCTTTTTTGCTGTCACAGTGACTCTCAAAAATCTTTTCCAGCACTACAATTCAAAAATGTCAATTCTTCAACGTTCAGCTTTCTTTATCATCCAACTCTTACAACCATATATTGGTAATGGATAAACTACATCTTTATCTATATTCTTTTGCTGGCAAGGTAATGATTTCTACTTTTTAGTATCCTATCTAGATTTTCCTTATATTCCCTTCCAAGAAGCAAGCATCTTTTAATTTCATGGTTGTAGTCATCATGTGCAGTGATCTTTGAGACAAAAAAAATATAAAATACTACATTGCTGCCATTTTTTTCTCCTCCTGTTTGCAAGGAAGTAGTGAGACCAGTGGCCAAGATTTTAGCTTTGTTGTTGTTGATGTTGCTGTTAAGCTTCAAGACAGGTTTTTCAATTTAATCAAGAAGCTTCTTGGTTTTTCTTCTCTTTCTACCATCAGAAAGGTATTATCTCCATACCTGAGATTGTTGTTATGTTGACATTTCTTCTGGAAAACTTAAGTTCAGCTTTTGTTTCATCCGGCCTTACATTTCTCATGATGCACTCTGCATCTAAGTTAAATAAGTAAGAAGATAACAGGCAGCCCTATCATACTCTTTTTCAAATATGAAACCCATTAGTTCTGTAATCTCTTGGTCCACATGTTTCTCAAGAAGCAAACAAGATGATCTGGTATTCCCATCTTTTTAAAATATTTGCAAGATTTGTTGTGAGTCACAGAGTCAATATGTATTCAATGAAGCAGAGTTGTTTCTTTCCTAGAACATCCTTTCATTCTCTATAATCCAGTGAATGTTAGCAATTTGCTCTTTAATATCTTTACCTCTTTGAAAATATAACATGACATGATTTTCTGGTAATTCTTGGTGCACTTATTATTGAAGCATAGCTTAAAAATTGTAAATATAATCTTAATGGAAACATGAAATGAGTGCAATTACTCAGTGATGTGAACACTCCTTGGGATTGTCCTTCTTTAGAATGGGCATGTAAACTGATCATTCCAATCCAATGGCCACTAGTGGCTTTCCAAATTGGCTGACATATTGAGGGCAGCATTTTAATAGAACCATCTTCTAGATGCCCTCAATATGCCAGCATTTTAATTGCATTATCTTCTAGATTTTTAATAAATTCAACTGAAATTCCATTATTTCCACTAGCCTTCTCATTAGCAATGCTTTCTAAAAGCACACAATTCCATTTTCCAGCATATCCACCTTCTTGAAAGTAACCATACCACTATAGTTATTGGTAGCATTAAGAGCTTCCTTGGATAGCTCCTTTGTGTCTTCTTCCCAACTCTTCAGATTATGTTCTGTTGCTATTAAATCATCGACATTTTGTCTTTTATCATGCCCATTTTTTGATGAAACTTTCCATTGATGTTTCTAATTTTAAGGAAGAGAAATTGTATTCTACTTCTATTTCTTTGCATTGCTTATTTAAGAAAACCGCAGCTATCTATCTAATAGCATCTTCACTTCTGCAACTGGGAAGAAATGAAATTCTAGAGCCTGGAACCCTTTTGTAAGGAAACTAATCCAACCTTTGAAGCAATTTCTGGTATACTCATGTGAAAAGAGCATTGATTGGCCTTGCAGATTAATCAGATTATGTATATATTGCTACAAACAAACCAGGCATAGGATAACAAACTAATTCTTTAATGATGAGGTCTCAAAAGCCTTTGGTTATTTCCCCATATAGCCTCCTCAATCCAGATGCAGCATAATCTGTGGTCCTGGATTACAGATGAAAGCCCAGGAGGGAAAGCCTGTATGCTGTTTTGATTGTGCCCCCTGCCCAGAGGGGCACATTTCCTACCAGACAGGTAAGTCTGTGAGGACATTTTTAATCTCCTTCAAGAAACACAGACCCAGGATAACCAAAAAAGGTGAATGAGTTTCCCAGGTGGGAATCAGGCAATGGAAACATGTTACTAATGGAACATGCTATTGAGAGATCAAGAAAAAAAAAAACTAGAAGAAAGGTCAAATACACTGGCGGGAGAGTTTGTAGGTTTGAGGTATAGAAAACTGGGAATTTCTTGCTCAGTTTCTCTGTGGCTCAAATGCTCATTCTCTATGGCTCTTCCATTGACATAGGGCTTTAGAGTTTGCATCAAATCTTTCTCATCAAGACAGCAATGACCAAATACAAGTATTTGTGTACTAGTTTTATAGAAGAAAAAGATAAACTGACTATGATGACACTGCTATTAAAGACAACTAAGACTCCAGCCAGGGTACTAGAATGCAATCCATTGCATTTTTTTCAATTCATCTCCTATCTCTACTGATGTGCACCCAAATGATGCACAATGGGTGCCATGAAGGCACCGATCTATCCAAAGTGACCACATCTTTGACTTAGAAAATTCCTTGGATTCTGCTTGACAGTGAACTGTTTTAAACCCCGTTTTACTGAACACAAAACAATGATTCAGGAGGAACTACAAATGTACTTTGCAGATAGTTTAAGCAGATAAAATTGTATAAGTAGGCAGAAATTACTGCCAATATAAAAAAAAGGAAAATGATGCATAATGATGAAATAGTCTACCTAGAGTAATACGTCTAGGAACAAGATCTCTGTGAAGGAAGTTCCTGCAGTAGTCATTGATCAGGAAAGCAAAGTCTTTGAGAGGATGCTGGCTCCTCAGCAGGAGTTCAGTGAAAGTGGTAGTTTAGGAAGGGTGTCTATTCAACCTCTCTCAAAGGGATAAAGGTCATTTTTCTCTTTGCTGGATATAAAAGGAACAGAGCAGGGACCAACCTATTACACATCTGAAAGAAAGTTTACACCTTAGAACTAAAACACACTCCTGGGCCTCCTTCATTATTCTTTTAGTAAAAAGATCTCATTAGAATGTTACCTCTCCATGAAGTTAACTTAGTTGCATGTTTATGAGTTGATGGGCTCTGAGAATCTTTACATTTGACCATTAGAAGATTCTCAACAGACAAAAGGTCTACTGTGGTACACACCCCAAAATTGGACATCCAGAGTCTACATAAAGATGCCCAAGGAGGAGATCCCATTCCTCTTAATTGAGCCCAAGGCATTTCTAGAGCACTCCCATTATTGAAGAATTTTCCCTGATGTGGAACCTCAATTGTCTCATCTCATTTCCCAGACTTCTTTGGGCTTTGTCCTCTAGCACCAAACAGAGAAAGTCTAGTCCCTCCTCCATCTGTAAGTGCTTTGAATACATCACAGCTTCAGAAGTTCCCCTTCTCCAGACAAACCTTGCCCAGTTCATTTGATTCATATTCCTAGAGCATTAGTATTGATGCCCATCAAAGAAACTTAAGAATCACATTGGTAAAGCCCACAAAACATCGTCTCAGCAAATAGTTACATGTGGACAGATCATGGACAGGCTAACCATCAACAGGAAAGAAAAATACATCAAGATCTTCAAAATTGTAGGAGAGGCATCTCTACCCACATTTCAGAAGAGGTCTAGGATTAATATATCCAGAACAATTGAATCATTTCCCTCTGAAAAGAAACTACAAAGAATAGAAAGCCTTGAGCTGAGGAGATAAATCCTTAAAAAGATTATAATCCAAGTCCAGGAAATGAATACAGCAATAAATTGATTTCATTATGCTGTGACATATAACTGTGACATTTTTTATTTTTATTAGTTTTGTTGTTACTAAGAATATTCAAAAAGATAAGCACAATTCTTATTCCCTTTTTTACAAATGATGAAATTGAAGTGGAAAATAGGTAATTGACTAAGCCAACATCACAAAGTCACAGAGCTATCTGAAACTATCAGGTTTTCAAGTCCAAGTGTTCTATCCACTGCCACTAGATTCTGATCCCCATGAAATCAGATGGAGCAATTTTTATTATTTTGACAATGATTATTAGCCCACTGAAAGGGAAGGTTTGCTGTGGCTGAAATGAGATTTTGTTCTCTTCAGATGCAGATCAATGTGTGAAATGTCCTGAAGATCAATATCCCAATAAAGAGAGGAATCAGTGTCTTCCCAAAGTGGTGACCTTCCTGGCTTATGAAGAGCCCTTAGGGATGGCTCTGGCTTCTATAGCTGCTTGTTTCTCTTTCCTCCCAGCTCTGGTTCTCTGGGTCTTTGTGAAACATCAAAACACCCCCATAGTCAGAGCCAATAACCGGGATCTCAGCTACATCCTCCTCATCTCCCTTAACCTCTGCTTCCTCTGCTCTCTACTCTTCATTGGCCGCCCAACTGCAGCCCATTGTCTCTTCCGACAAACAACATTTGGAGTCATGTTCACAGTAGCCGTCTCCTCTATTCTGGCCAAAACGATCACTGTGGTTCTGGCATTCAGAGCCACCAGACCAGGCAGCAGGAGCAGGAAATGGATGGGATCCAGAGCACCCATTTCTCTTGTTCTCTTTTGCACTTTGATTCAGGTTCTGCTCTGTGCAATCTGGCTGCTGTTCTCTCCCCCATTCCCAGAGGCAGACACACACTCTGACTGTGAGCACATCATCCTGGGGTGCAATGAGGGTTCCCTCATTGCCTTCTATTTTGTCCTGGGATACATGGGAGTCTTGGCTCTGGCAAGCTTCACTGTGGCCTTTTTTGTCAGAAATCTCCCTGACACCTTCAATGAAGCCAAGTTCATCACCTTCAGCATGCTGGTGTTCTGCAGTGTCTGGGTCTCCTTCCTCCCCACTTATCAGAGCACCAAGGGGAAGATGATGGCGGCTGTGGAGATCTTCTGCATCTTAAGCTCCAGCACTGGCTTGCTAGGCTGCATCTTCATCCCCAAATGCTATGTGATCCTTCTGCAGCCCCACAGGAACACCAAGAAAGCTTTAAAGAATAACCAGTTCCTAAATCAATAATCATTCTGAAATGTCCTACATGACTTTCTCTAATACCATGAAGATTGTAAACAATTTGCACAAATTTGTTTTGCTTCTAAATATCCCAATGAATCCCATATGAAATCTACATTCACTAAACAAGAGTTTCTTGTCTGTTCCACACTGTTCCAAAACCTGCTAAAGCACCTCTTTCATGAGATCTCCAACTCCATGAACCTAATAATACCATATTTAATATTTATTTCTTCTTTTTCCCATTCAATCCATCTTAGAGTCAGAGAATTCTTCCATGATATTTGCATAAACTCCTGCTTCCTCTACATTTCTTCAACCGCAACACATGCAATCTTCCTTTTCATTGTACTTTGTTACTGAGGAAGTCCACTTTTTGTTTTTGCTTTTATTCTCCCCACAATGTCTCACCTATGTAAAAGAATAAAGATATCTTTGCATTTAATATACTTTGCAACACATAATTCATTTGTCTTATATCCATAATATCTTTTTGTATCTATTGGCATAAAAGGATGTAAAAAATAAAATAAGAGACAGAAACACATGATAAATCTGTAAATATATGTATATGCATATGTATATGTACATTATATATATACATATGTATATATGTATGTATGTACTTTAAGTGAGGGAGGACTGTGCAAGAACACCTGCCTCACTTTCCCCTCCAGAGACATCTGGGTTCAGTGACCAGATATAAATCAAAATGACTAGGATGAAATGGTAGCTTTTAGCCTTTTTAATCTCTGAAGTCTTCAACAGGTCTTAGTTTGACTGAAGCTGCACCCATTCAGTAATTAAGGCTAAGTAGTAACCTACTCCAAAAAAAAACCTAAATAAATAAATGAATCTAGTCTCCTAGAAAGACCCTCAGGGTTTCTGGCAAAGACAGAAGTGACTATTTATATTCAATCTGAGTCAATCAGGACCCAAACAATGACCAAATGGGGCTTGGCCTAGGATCTACTGTTGACCAATTAGAATCTAGTTAGTTTTGGTTTAACCCCTAGTCCTTAAGAAAGAAATCTAGTCAGTAAATCCCAAGTTGTCTTTGGAGGGGTCAGACATGCAAAAGAGAAATAAGTACTTTTAAGTGCATTTGTTGGTAAGGGTATCATATCAACTTTAAGATAAAGATATTGGCTTTCTCTCTGAGGGTAAAGGAGAAGGGAAAAGAGGAGGAGGACAAATTAATGTGAATATTGACCCATGGCAGAAAATTTTATTCTGAGAATAAGCCCAGACTAGAGGGGATCCTGACTTGAGAGTGTGGGAGATAGGATTCCAGGATAATCTAAATCATGGCCACTCAAATCATTTCTGCTTTCTCACTTTGTCACCTCTCACAAAATCTACTTTGATTGGTGATTCAAGCCAATTCCAATAGATTTGTGATGCAAAGAGCCATCTGCATCCAAAAAGAGGACTATGGGGAGTGAATGTGGATCAGGACATAGCGTTTTCAACATTTTTGTTGTTATTTACTTGCTTTTTGTTTTTCTTCTCATTTTTTTCCTCTTTTATCTGATTTTTCTTGTGCAGCATAATTGTGGAAATGTATATAGAAGAATTGTACATGTTTAACATGCATGATTACATTTTGATTAAAGGTACCACAGAAAACAATACCAATACTGAACTCACATATAACAAATACTGTAGTATCTAAATTTTTAAGAGAAAAGTTAAATAAAGTGTGGTATAGAAATTAATAGTAGTAGTATAAGAGGGAACTTTCATACTAATACCTACTATATTTCCAAAGATGAAGAGAGAAAAAGGAAAAGAGCGTAAATGTTCTAAAATGTTTATAGCAATTCTCTATATGGTGTCAAAAAACTGAAAAATGGAGAGATGTCATCAGTTGGTACATATGTGTGATTAGGGTAGAATATTATTGTGCCATAAGAAATGAAGAGCTCCATGATTTAAGAAAAACATGAAAGAGTTGCATGAAATAATGAAGACTAAAATGAACAGAATCAAAAAGACATGATTTACAGTCACAACAATATAGTTTTAAGGAAGACTTTGAGTGAATAACTTATTTTGTCTTTTATAAATACACAGATTATCTATAAAGGACATATGAAAAAGACATTATCTGTATCCAGAGAAAGAACTGATAAATAGCAGTATGTAGAGAATAATATTATGTAAACCTATTTGTGTCTAATGATAGTCATCCCTAGGGTAGAGAAAATAAATTTTCTTGATAACTTTGTTACTTATTTGAAAGAAATAGCAAGTTATTGATAGTTAATTTGCAGTTTTATGTGCTATCATCTATTTTATTGTACTGTTATAAAAATGAAAGATTAATACCTTGAATATGACCATTCCAAAGTAAATTAGCCAATTAAATTTGTGAAAATATATAAAGATTTTCTGTGTGCTTTAGAAATAAACATCTATGTGGATATTATTCTATTTTTCTATGCAAGTAACCTAACATTACTGACTCATTTTCTCAGATTGGAGGGTAGCAATTAAATGGCAATATATTAAGTTCTTTCTGCCTTCACTTATTGTTGAGAAGAGGGAAGATAGAGTCTATATTTGGCTGTTTAATTAGAACTTGAGAAGAACCAGATGGAACAGAATATACTTTCTGTGATGGTTTCTCATTAAGAAGAGAAAATAAAAGATCCTTCTCTGTAGGCTTACCTATTTTTTTAATTAAAGCTGTTTATTTTCAAGACATATGCATAGATAATTTTCAATATTCACCTTTACAAAACCTTGTGTTTCAATTTTTTTACTTCCCTTCTCTCCACCCCCTCCCCTAGATGGCAAGTAATCCAATGTCAAATATGTGTAATTCTTCTCTACATATTTCCACAATTATCATGCTGCACAAGAAAAATCAGATCCAAAAGGGGAAAGAAAATGAGAAAGAAAACAAAATGCAAGCAAACAACAAAAAAAGTGAAAATACTATGTTGTGATCCACACTCAGTCCCCACAGTTCTCTCTCTGGGTGCAGATGGCTCTCTTCATCACAAGACCATTAGAACTGACCCAAATCATCTCATTGTTGAAAACAGCTATGTCTGTCAGAATTGATCACCATATAATATTGCTATTGCTGTGTACAATGTTCTTCTGGTTCTACTTGCTTCACTTACTATCAGTTCATGTAAGTCTCTCCTGGCCTCTCTGAAATCATCCAGCTGATCGTTTCTTACAGAACAATAATATTCCATAACATTCCTATACCATAATTTATTCAGCCATTCCCCAACTGATGGGCATCCACTCAGTTTCCAAAAAGGGCTACCACAAACATTTTTGCACATGTGGATCCTTGTGTATCTTTCTGATACAGGCCCAGTAGAGAGTGTCACCTATTGTTGCAAAAAGGCAGAAGAGAATAGAATTCTGCAGTTCAAGAGACTTTTAGTCAAGAAGGAAGAGGAGGAGAAGGAGGAACCCAAAACTAGTAGGAAAAAAGTCCATAGTTGCTGTACTAGACCAAATCCAGCAGAGTGGAGGAATATCTTGGAAGCCAAGAATCAGAGAAGTGATTCTTATTGCATCAACTAGTTTGTTGGAGACATCAAAGACATTGTGGGTTTAGTCAAGTAGAGACAGAATCAGGTCAAATTTGAGTGGGAAGCATTTATTTAACAAAAAAGCTACTTTCTTCAAAGAACCTCTCAAGTTGTTACATGCAATTTTTCAGTCCTTGTGAACTCTAATCTTTTCAAAGCTGGGTAGGGAAGTGTCTCTTCTTATCTCTTCCTTGGAGCCACTTTTGGGTCTTTTTTATTCATAATACTCAATTACTTTGTTATAGGAGGTCCTTCCCATTTACATTGTTGTAGTCATTGTGTTTTACATTTTCCTGACTCTCCTTACTTTCCTTTAATTCAGATAAACACTTTACATGCTTCTTTGCCTTTATTAGGTGCACCATCTCTTACAACACAACTATATATCCCATCTCATTCATGTGTTATGATTTGTTCAACCATTTCCTGTCACTGGGAATGTGGTTTCTATGACAAACAGTGCTGCCATAATTATTTTGGTGCCTAAAGAAATTTTGTTATTGTTGCTGTTTAACCTACTTCTGAGTATCTCTCCTGTGCCCTCTATTGATGTAGCTACCACAACTTCTCTGGAATATTTTTCTAAGGTCCATTAACTGAGAAATGATTACTAATAACCAATGATTTAGGAAGATTCCGATTTTATCCTTTTTCTTCTATTCTCATTTCAAAACCTGTCTCTAAAGGTTAATTTAACATTTTACTCTATTCATATTTCATTCAAGTGGGACAGGCATTGTGTTCCATTAAAGCTTGGGTGCAGATAAATTCATTGAATAGATTGCTCCAGGTTGGGGATAACTTAAGAAATAAATGGCATAATCAAAGTTCCATTCCTTCATTGTAATATTCATTATCTCATTAATTGTTAACCATTGCCAGATGACCAAATGGCCATGTTCTTATTAAAATGCTGGTATTATTCAAGTCCCAATTGGTAAATGATCAAAAGATATGATCTGTGTTCAAAGAGCTAAAAATTCAAGCACATCCTTTGATCTAACAGCATCACTACTAGTCATGAATACCAATAGGGATTTTAAATATATATATATATATATATATATATATATACAAAAATATTCATAACAGCTCTATTCTCAGGGCAAAAATTTGGAAATTGAGGAGATGCCTATTAATTGGGGAATGGCTCAATAAACTGGTATGTGTTTCTGATGGAATATTATCATTTTTTGGGAAATGAGCAGAATGCTCTCAGGAAAAAAAAAAAACCTGGAAAGTCCTCCATGAACAAAGTGAAATGTACTGTATACAAAGTAATAACAATGTTCTGGGATCACCAGTTGTAAATAACTTTACTATTCTCAGTAGTGCAATCATCCATGACTACTTTGAAGGGCTTATGAGGCAAAATCCTATCAATACCCAGAGAAGGAATTGTGTCTGATACAGATTGAAGCATTCTCTCTTTCTCTCTATCCATCTCTTTCTTTTTAACTTTTCTTGAGGGTTTTTATTTTCACTAGTATGAGAGATTTATGTTTTCTTTCCCAATTTGACTTTTATGAAAATATTTTGCATAACTTCACTGGTTTCTTAATTGTGGGTGGGGATAAAAGAGAGAATCCAGAACTCAAATATCTTAAAAACAAATGTTTAAAAAATATGTTTTGAACATAACTGGAGGAAAAATTAAATTAATTTCTGGCATTATTAAAAAAAATTACCTAGAAATTATATCTCTCAATTCAGTTGTTAAGAATATCTCCTGAAGAAAAAATATCTTTAGAAGTTATCTCTCTGTAGAAGAGGTGGACAGAGAGAAGACCTAAAAATTAGGGATTTGGATCCCTGAAGGATAGAGAAATCTACTGATCTACATAATCCTTCACCTAAAGAGGACAAGAATAGAGTGATGAGAAGCTTTTGAGCCAGCTTCCTAAAAGCAGAAAACTTCCATTAAAGT
The DNA here is from genome assembly GCA_023553655.1 of Myrmecobius fasciatus. Taxonomy (NCBI): domain Eukaryota; kingdom Metazoa; phylum Chordata; class Mammalia; order Dasyuromorphia; family Myrmecobiidae; genus Myrmecobius; species Myrmecobius fasciatus. The sequence goes on from JAJPUD010010045.1 coordinate 48,324, forward strand.
TTCTGGCTCTGATTCTGAGAGGAAGGATATTTACTCTGGACTACACTGAATTCCCAGACCTTACCTACTAGGCAGGAGTTCCACTCGATTTTATGCAACCAGACTTCAAAAGAGCAAAGAAGCCAAGAAGAGGACTTGGAATGAGAAGAATAACAAGAGTCAGAGCCAGGATCTGGAGGACTGGATCTTGACCTTACCTTCTCTGTGATGAATCATGTTAATTTTGAAGGCTTATTAGGAGGGTGGATTACCTATGGATACCAAGTGCACAATATACTTTGGAGGAAGCTGCACACCTTATGGAGGGTAACATTAAAGTCTAGATGACAATATAGATTCCTAAAGTAGAACAAGACTCACCTGAGAAGGAAAAAAGATGTGTTTTGACTGATTACAGGTTCCTCTGAGTTGTTTGTGTCAAGACAGGGTTTTCCTATTTCTTCCTATTGGGTGAAATAAAGGCTATCTTATATCTCATAGACACTGTTAACTACTGTTCAGAGAAAATATTCTTCAATTTGCTTCTGTTGCATCTTACTTGTCATAATACTTTACTTTGTCATGCAGGGCTTTTTTTTTTGCATCTGTAGAGATCTAGACATAAGTTACATTCTTATGTTCCCAAGGGAAGAGTTGAGTAGGGGCTTGAACTACAAAGATATATGCCATAGAATTCCCTTCCTAGATTAAATCTATACCCCATAACCATAGATCTGATCATGGCCATAGGTTGCACACATTTATAGGATTTAGAGTTGGATACAACTTTAGAGATCATTTGGTCCAATCCTCTCATATATATCTCTATCAAAAAAGCAACAATTTCTTAGAAAGTTTCATATCCCTGATGAATTCAGTAGGAAATTGTAAATAGTTTTTCCCCAATTATATGTAAAAAACATATTTTAATATTTGTTTCTTAAAACTTTGAGTTCCAATTTCTCTCTCTCCCTTCTTCCCATATCTATTAAGAAAGAAAGCAATTTGACGTACATTGTCCATATTCCATCATGCAAAAAATATATTTCCATATTAGCCATGTTGCAAAAAAAAGCAGACCAAAAACAAACAAAAAAAGAATAGTAAAGTAAGAAAAAGTATGCTTTAAAATGCATTCAGATTCCATCAGTTCTTTCTCTGGAGGTGAATATTATTCTTATATTAGGGAGTTCATTGATCTTTTATTCAATTTCTTTTTTTAACATAGGGTTATTTAAGTATTGTATTTTGTCTTCTGTTATTCTAGGCAATTTATGTTTTTGTAAATAATTCATTCATTTTACTTAGATTGTCACATTTATTAACATATAATTGAGCAAAATAGCTCCTAATTTATTGCTTTAATTTCCTCTTCATTGATAGAGAATTCACCTTTTTCATTTTTGATACTGCTAATTTGGTTTCTTCTTTCACCTTTTTAATCAAATTAACCAGAGGTCTATCTTTTTTTTCCCCATAAAACCAATTCTTAGTTTCACTAGTTCAATAGTTTTCTTACTTTCAACTTTAATAATCTCTCCTTTGATTTTGAGAATTTCTAATTTAATATTTAATTGGGAATTTCAAATTTGTTCTTTTTCTAGCTGCTTCAGTTGCACAGCCAATTCATTGATCTTATCTTTCTCCATTTATTCATGGAAGCATTTAGAGAGAAAATTTCCCCTAAGAACAGCTTTGACTGTAATCCATAAATTTTGATATGTTTTATTATTGCCATTCTCTTGGATGAAATTATCGTTTTCTATGACATTGTTTGACCCACTCTTTCTTTAGGATTAGATTATTTTGTTTACACAATTTTTTTTTCTTTTTGCCGAGGCAATTGAGGTTAAGTGACTTGCCCAGGGTCACACAGGTAGGGTATGAGAGGACTGCACAATTTTTTTTTTCTTTTAGACAGTTCTTTTTGTTGTTGTTGTTGTTGTTGAGGCAATTGGGGCTAAGTGACTCACCCAGGGTCATACAGGTAGGAAGTGTTAAGTGTCTGATAGCAGATTTGAACTCAAGTCCTCCTGACTTCAGGGCTGGTGCTCTATCCACTGTGCTACCTAGCTACCCCAATTATTTTGTTTACAACTAGTTTTTTCTCTGTCTTTCTATGGCCCTTTATTACATGTATCTGAAAAGGACACATTTAATATTTTTGCCTTCCTTCATTTGTCTGTGGGGGTTTAATGGCCTAATATATAGTCAATTTTTGTATAGGTGCTAGGTACTACTGAGAAAAATATTTTTTCTATCTCCAATTTTCTCCAAACATATCATATCTAACTTTACTAAAATTATATTCATCTCTTTAACTTCTTTCTTGTTTATTTTGTGGTAAAATTCATCTAGTTCTTTTTTTATTAAAGCTTTTTATTTGTATAACATATGTATGGGTAGTTCCCCAGCATTGATCTTTACAAAGCTCTCCATTACAACTTTTATCCCAGTCCCCTCCCCTCCCCTAAATGGCAGGAAGTCCACGACATATTAATAATGTTGAAATACTTGACAAGTTGTGCAAGAAAAATCCTATCTACAGGAAAAAAAAAAGAAAATCAGAGAAAGGAAACACAATGCAAGCAAACATCAATAGAGAGCATGAAAATGTTATGTTGTGGTCCATATTTCATATCCCTCTCTCTGGATGTATATGGTTTTCTTCAGTGAACAATTGGAACTGGTTTGAGACAATTCTTTGTTGCAGAGAGCCATGTCCATCAGAATTGATCATCATGTAATACTGTTGTTGCTGTGTATAATGATCTCCTGGTTCTGCTCGTTTCACTCAGCATCAGTTCATGCAAGTCTCTCCAGGCCTCTCTGAAATCATCCTGTTGGTCGTTTCTTACAGAACAATAATATTCCATAACATTCATATACCATAGTTTATTCAGCCATTCTCCAATTGATGGGCATCCTTTCAATTTCCAGTTTCTTGCCACTACAAAAAGGGCTGCCACAAACATTCTTGCACATGTGGGTCCCTTTCCCTCCTTTAAGATCTCTTTGGGATATAAGCCCAATAGAAACACTGCTGGGTCAAAGGGTATGCACAGTTTGATAACTTTTTGAGCATAGTTTCAAATTGCTCTCCAGAATGGTTGGATCCATTCACAGTTCCACCAACAATGTATTAGTGTCCCAGTTTTCCCACATCCCCTCCAACATTCATGTTATCTTTTCCTGTCATTTTAGCCAATCTGACAGGTGTGTAGTGGTACCTCAGAGTTGTCTTAATTTGCATTTCTCTGATCAATAGTGATTTGGAACAACTTTTCATATGACTAGAGATGGTTTTAATTTCATCATCTGAAAATTGTCTGTTCATATCCCTTGACCACCTATCTATTGAAGGGTGGCTTGAATTCTTATATATATGAGACAATTCTCTATATATTTTAGAAATGAGGCCTTTATCAGAACCATTAAATGTAAAGATGATTTCCCCATTTTTTGCTTCCCTCCTAATCTTGTCTGCATTAGTTTTATTTGTACAGAAACTTTTTAACTTAATATGATCAAAATTTTCTATCTGGTGTTCAATTAAGAGTTCCAGATCTTCTTTGGACATAAATTTATTCCATCTACACAGGTCTGAGAGGTAAACTATATTATGTTCCTCTAATTTGCTTACAATATCACTATTTATATCTAGATCATGAACCCATTTAGATCTTATCTTGGTACGTGGTGTTAGGTATGGGTCAAGCCCTAATTTCTTCCACACTAGTTTCCAATTTTCCCAGCAGTTTTTGCCAAATAGTGAGTACTTATCCCAAACGCTGGGGTCTTTGGGTTTATCAAACACTAAATTGTTAAAGTTATTGCCTAGATTGTCCTGATAATCTATCCTGTGCCACTGATCGACTGCTCTATTTCTTAGCCAGTACCAAATGGTTTTGATGACCACTGCTTTATAATATAGTTTTAGATCTGGTACAGAAAGGCCACCTTCATCTGCCTTTTTTTCATTAATCCCCTTGAAATCCTTGACCTTTTGTTCTTCCAAATGAACTTTGCTACTATTTTTTCTAGATCTGTAAAATAATTTCTTGGGAGTTTGATTGGTATGGCACTAAATAAGTAGATTAGTTTGGGTAGTATTGTCATTTTTATTATATTCACTGTGCCTACCCACGAGCACTTAATGTTTTTTCCAATTGATTAGGTCTGATTTTATTTGTGTGGAAAGTGTTTTGTAGTTTAGTTCATATAGTTTCTGACTTTTCCTTGGCAGATAGATTCCCAAATATTTTATCCTATCATCTGCTATTTGGAATGGAATTTCTTTTTGTATCTCTTGCTGCTGAATTTTGTTGGTAATATATAAAAATGCTGATGATTTATGTGAATTAATTTTGAATCCTGCAACTTTGCTAAAGTTGTGAATTGTTTCTAGTAGTTTTTTAGTTGAGTCTCTAGGGTTCTCTAAGTATACCATCATGTCATCTGCAAAGAGTGATAATTTGGTTTCTTCATTACCTACTCTAATTCCTTTTATCTCTTTTTCTTCTCTTATTGCTAAAGCTAACATTTCTAATACAATATTAAATAATAATGGTGACAGTGGGCAGCCTTGTTTCACTCCTGATCTTATTGGAAATGGTTTTAGTTTGTCTCCATTACATATGATGCTTGCTGATGGTTTTAAATAGATCCTACTGATCATTTTACGGAAAAGCCCATTTATTCCTATACTCTCTAGTGTTTTTAATAGGAAAGGGTGTTGGATTTTATCAAATGCTTTTTCTGCATCTATTGAGATAATCATATGGTTTTTGTTAGTTTGGTTATTAATATAATTAATTATGCTGATAGTTTTCCTAATATTGAACCAGCCCTGCATCCCTGGTATAAATCCTACTTGGTCATAGTGTACTATCCTGGGGATGACTTTCTGTAATCTCATTGCTAAAACTCATCTGGTTCTGAGAGAAGGAAGTTGAGGTCCCCCACTAGTATAGTTTTGCTGTCTAATTCTCTCTGTAACTCATTTAACTTCTCCTCTAAGAATGTGGATGCTATATCACTTGATGCATATATGTTTAGTACTGACATTACTTCATTGTCCATTGTGCCTTTTAACAAGATATAGTTTCCTTCCTTATCTCTTTTGATTAAATCTATTTCGACTCTTGCTCAGCATACTATATTTTGTTTTGGTCTTTTATCTTTATTCTGTGTGTATCTCTACTTCAAATGTATTTCTTGTAAACTACATATTGTAGGATTCTGGTTTTTAAATCCATTCTGCTATTCACTCCCTTTTTATGGAAGAGTTCATCTCATTCACATACACAGATGATTAATAATTGCATATTTCTCTCCATCCTATATTCTCCTCATGTATACATTTTTCTCTCTTTTCACCCTACACCTGTATTTTCCTTCTGACAGCCACTTCCCTCAAACTATCCTCCTTTCCATCATCCCCCTGGCTTTTCTTTCCCCTTTCCCCTAATATTTCTGCCTTCCCTTGTGCCCTCACTTCAATTTATCCTCTCACTTTACTTTCCCCTTTTGTTTTTCTACCTATAGGGTAAGATAAATTTCTATTCCCAACTGAGTGTATATGTTATTCCCTCTTTGAGTTAAATCTGATGAGATTAAAGTTCAAACAATCCTCATTCCCTTCCCCTCTTTTCCTCTAAGAGATAATAGGTCTTTTTTGCCTATTCATGTCATCTAATTTATTCCATTTTGCCTCCCCTTTCCTCTTCTCTCACTACAATTCTTTTGCTATCCCTTAATTTCTTTTTTATATCATCACAACAAAGTCAATTTATACCCACACCCTCTATCTATGTATACCCCATCTAATTGCCCTAATATAATATGCCCTAATAATATAGCTCTCTAAAGTTACAAGTATCATCTACCCATATAGGAAGGTAAACAGTTTAACCTTTGAATAACATGGTTTTATTTTCTTTTTTGTTTGCTTTTTTATACTTTTCATGAGTCTTGCATATGAAGATTAAATTGAATTTTTTGTTCAGTTCTGGTCTTTTCATCAGAAATGATTGGAAGTTCCCTATTTCATCAATGATCCATCTCCTTCCCTGAAATATTATTCTGTTTTTCTGGGTTCTTGGTATTTGGTTGCAATACAAGATCCTTTGCCTTCTGGAACATCATATTCCAGCCCCTCTGATCCTTTAATGTAGGAGCTAATTTTATGTAATCCTGACCGTGACTCTTTGATATTTGAATTATTTCTTTCTGGCTGTTTGCAATATTTTCTCTTTGACCTCATAGTTCTGAAATTTGGCTACAATATTCCTTGGGAATATTGGAATTTCTTTCAGGTGATCATTGAGTTCTTTTACTGACTATTGTGAAAGATGATATTTTGGACTCTTACTGTATTCCAATTAGCATTAATCATTTTGATAGTATCATGTCAAAGTTCTGTGTATAAGACCCCAGAGCTATGAGCTATAGATTGTTTAATTATAGGAGGTTAACTAAGGGTCCTCCACCCTTGTTTTTAATTGTTATGGTAACAAAACCCAGTGTGGCAGAGGTGAAAACTACATGGAAAGTCCCCTAAAATATTCTGTACGCCCAGACCAATCTCTTGTTCAATAGGGGCAGGTGACCATCTTATGATCACTTAGGTCACTGACTATAATAGTTTGTACCATTTCCTCCTGCATCTTGTGTAGAAATAGTCCTTACTTTACTCAAATTTTGACTGCTGATACATTATTTTGCTTATTTTAACTTATGTGTCATATGTCAATCAATGGAATTATTCTGTATTTGATATAGCTGTTCTTGAATGACTGGATATCTATATCTATAAATAATAGGGCCCTGGAAAGAGGAAGCATCTCAGATTTTGAGAAAGCTCTGAGATCTACCTCATTAGAGATGATCTTGGATCTTTTAATAAAGTGCCATTGACTCAGAGCTCTGCCTCAGTCTCTTTTGTTATGTGGGACAATTTTGATCCCCATACTACTTTATCTTTTTGTCACCAGGATATCAAAGTATTTTTCCTTGATAATTTCTTGAAAGATGCAGTCTACACTTTGTTTTGATCGTGGCTTTCAGGTAGTCCAATAATTCTTAAATTATTTCTCCTGGTTCATTTTTCAAGGTCAATTGTTCTTCCAGTGAGGTGTTTTACACTTTCTTCTATTTTATTTGACTGATTCTCAATGTCTTATTGAGTCATTAGCTTCCACTTGCTTAATTCTAATTTTATCCAGTTATCTACCTTCCTTTCTATTTCGCCAATTCTATTTTTTTAAAGAGTTGTTTTTTTCAGGGTATTTTTTCCCCTCTTGGCCAATTTTATTTTTGAAGGAGTTGTTTTCTTCAGTCAATCTTTGCACTTTCTTTTCCAAGCTGTTGACTTTTTTTTTCATAATTCTCTTTCATGACTCTCATTTCTTTCCCATTTTTTCCTCTACCTCTCTTACTTGATTTTTAAAATCCTTATTGAGCTCAAGGACTTTGGGGCTTGAGATCAATTCATATTACTCTTTGGTACTTTGAATGTAGGCATTTTGACATTTTTGTCCTTGTCTGATTTTGTATTTTGATCTTCCATGTTGCCATAGTAGCTTTCTATGGTCAGAGCTCTTTTTTTTGTTTTTTTGGTTTTTGGTTTTTGGTTTTTGCTGATTTTTTTTAAACTTGAACTCTATTCCTGGGGTTTAGCAGCCACTGTTTCAAGGTTTTTTTTGTTTGTTTGTTTGTTTGTTTGTTTTTGCTGAAGGCCAGGGGTCTGGTCACTGGCTTTTTCTACCAGGACCTCTGGGGCTGGTGCCTTCTTCATTGCATTAGAGTGACCCAAACTGGTGATGACTGTTATACCCTGGGTTCCAGAAATGGTAATTTTCTTTCTGTTCTGGAGCTAGAAGCCTTAGAGCTATCCTGCTTTGCCACTGGCCTGTTAAATCATAACTCTGGGTCCTGAAGTCCTTCTAACTTATCTTAAGCTGGATAATTGTTTTATTCTTTTTGAAGGTTCCAAAACCCATTCGAGGATACATTTTATATTTTTTTCAAAGGGAAACTGGGAAGATCTCAGGCAATTTTCTGACTTCTCCCCATCATATTTGGCTCCAACCACTCCTAAATGTGTTTCTTGTAAACATATTTTTGGGTTCTAATGTTCAATTCATTTTTCTATCTATTTCTATTTTATGAGTGAGTTCATCCCATTCACATTCAATGCAATAATTACTTTTTTTTCCCTGAGGCAATTGGGATTAAGTGACTTGCCCAGGGTCACACAGCTAGAAAGTGTTAAGTGTCTGAGATCAAATTTGAACTCAGGTCCTCCTGACTTCAGGGTTGGTGCTCTATCCATTGCAGATAATTACTTTTTCTGAATTTCCATGCTATCTTATTTTTAATCACTATTTTCCTTCTTAACCTTTCTTTTTACCTTATCCCTGTAATCTTTTCTTCTCCCCTTACCTTCTTATTCTTTATTTTACTCATCCATCTGAAAGTCTCCCTAATCCTCTCCCCTTCAACTTCCTACTATTAATCTATACACACGTCTACATATACACCTCTATACACCCTCCCCCAATCTGTTCTCAGATTTCTCACTTCTCTAGAATTAAGATTTCTAAACTTCTCCAGCTGTTATTTCCTTTTCAACCCAGATGAGAGTAAATTTCCAACTACCAGTCTTCTACTCCCACCTGCTTCCTTCGTATTGTTTTTCTTGATGCCTTATTTTATGAGATAATTACTTTTTCAATTTTTCCTATCTAATTTTGTTTCTTAGACTCACTCCATTATATATAACTCAGCCTTAAACTTTTTTTTTCAAGCTATCTTAGTAATAATAACTAGAACCTTATTGTGACATCATTTCTGGGTAATTTAATCATATTATTAATAAGGCTTATATTTCTTCTGGATCTTTTATGTTGAGTTTTCTGTTGAGTTCTTTGTTTTTACAAATGCTCAAGTCTTTCAGTTTTTCAGATATCTTTGTTTTCTTTCAGAAAAGGTGGTCATTTGGCCATCTCTCTTAGAAAAAAAGACAATCACAGCAGCAGGCTCAGGGCTCATCTGTTCTTTTGGAAAAGGAATAGCAATCAACTCTAATTGGTCGACACAAGACAGAGAAACTATTTGTAAATTCAGACCACTCCCAAATTTGGCTATCTATTCAAAGAATGAATGTCCCATCCAAGGCTGAGCAGGAGACAATGGCAGCTCCAGGGTGATTCTAACCTCAATGTCTGTGTGTTTGTGTGTGTGTGTGTGTGTGTGTGTGTGTGTGTGTGTGTGTGTGTGTATCCTTCCACACTTAACTCAGCAGATTTCTTAGGCTTTCAGTGCTGGGGAGAACTCTTTGTAGTGAGAGGCATTGTCTCACTTGTCCCCCTTCTAGTCCTTCAAGAGATCTCTTTTGATTCTCTCCCCCCATAACCTCTTTCATAACCCCTATTCCTACTCAGCCACTTCCTATGCACACACTTCAATCCTCCAGTATCATGCTAATCCCAGTATAAACATCTCCCCCTTGGTCATCTTCCATGGCCTTCAAGAGCCTTTCCCTCCTACACCTCTTTATGAAGAGACTCTTTCTCCCACCCCATCCATTCCCTATCTCTACTTATCCAATACTCAAAGACCCTAGTCTAACCTCAGCTTTGACTTTCAGATATGTACAACCTTCTTATTCCCACATTACTCTTCCCAGATTCCATTTCTTCCCCCCAGCACTCATTCCCCTTCTAATGCTGCACTTCTCTCTTACACACACACACACACACACACACACACACACACACACACACACTCCCCTTCCCCCAGATTTCCTCCTTCTCTCATACAACCTCTCCCTTACCTCTAGTCCTGCATACCTCCCCCATGCTTTCAGCTCCCAAATTATGAACATTGCCACCCCCTTCCCCCCAAGTTAGCCCCTCTCTACTACTGAAACCCTTTTCCACTTCTCTGGGTCTGAATTTCTTCCCCTTTAAAAAAGTGGGTGGATTGTTCACATGATTCTAGCTCCTTTCAGTGAAGTACCAGGAGCCAGTACCACCCATCCCTTTCCCATATACCTGAATCCTTCCAAAAACATCCCCCTTCCCCTCTGCCCAGCCCTCTTCCATTTCTGATACAGACTGGCTTTCCCCACCCCGAGCTTGCTAAGCCATTCTCCCCTTCTCAAACACCTGCTTCCCCCCAACCCTGATCCTACAGAATGCTGGGAATTGGGGGCTAATAACAGCCTGGGACTTTTGCTCAAACAAGGAAGGGCATGGATGTTTTGCTTAGGGATAGAAAAAGGGAAAAGGGAATAACAGCTCCAGAAAGCAGGGCATTTCAAATTGGAGAACACCAGGACAGAGATCCAGAAATCAGGGGTCAGCACCAGGGACTCCAGAAAGCTCCCCAAATTTCTGAGGCAAGATGCTACAGCTCAGCTACAGCCCAACCCCCTCTTTCTGACTCCCTCTCCTCATCCCTACTCTCCCAATCATTAGGCACTGGAAGACAAAGGATAATGAAGCTGTAAACAAGTATTATGGGATGGGCTTCTGTGCTTGGAAGGATGCTGGTGGGAGGGACTTTGGGTACCATTCAGCCACATTCCCAGAAGTCTTCTGCATTTTGCTGGGGTGCTGATTTCTTCTGCTATCTTCCCTAATCCTGGCTTTTATCTCCAGTTTTTTTTCTTCCCATTATATAAAATAACCCTGTCCTCCCCATTTCCCTCCCACTGCCCATAGATGCACTCTGAATGGGCAGGGCTTCCCCTTTCTCACATATACCTCTTTTCTTTCCCACTTTTTATCAGTCCCCCCAATATACTATCTTTTCACAATCTCTTTGAACCTCCTACATTTTTTCTGCCCTTCCTTCCCAAATAGGCAAGCCCTTCCCTGCCCCCTGCCCAGTAGAGCCCACTTCTGCTCCTTCCCCATGCCCTTTGCTTGCTCCTAATCCTAAAGGACCCTTGCCCACCTTCATTTTCTACTCCACCAGTAGTAATGTGTTGTATGCCTAGATCACCTGTTCCCCATCCTCTACGTCCTCTGCTAGATTGGTGGTGGATAAAGTGCTGAGCTTTTAATCAAGAACTCCTGAGTCCAGAATCTGCCTCAGACATTAACTTTGGGCAAGTCATTTAACCTCAGTTTACCCAACTATAAAATTAGGATAATGACAGCGCCAGCAACCAGGGTTGTTGTGAGGATCAAATGAGATAATAGTTATAAATGCTTAGCACAGAGTAACTGTTTAATAATTGTTTATTCCCTTCCCTTTTCCATAGATCTAATCCCCCAACCTTATCTCTCCCACTCTGTTAATCCTCCACAAATCCTTCCTGGACAGACCTGCCACCCCCAAAACTCCCCTTCTACAGGGTGCTTCCCCCACTACCTTTCTCTCATTCCAGCCCTGTACAGTTTCATTTACTATGTCAAGCCAGCAACCATTTGATGGCACCTACTATGTGCCAGGTCCTGTGCTAAGTTCTGGGGACATAAAGAAAGGTAAAAGGCATAGTTCCTGCCTGGAAGAACTCACAATTTAATGAGGAAGACTACATGCAGCAACTAAGGGATATAGATAGGATAAATTTAAAGACAGTCAACAGAAAGAAAGCACCAGGATTAGCATGAGTCAGGAAAGGATTCTGGTAGAAAGTGAGATTGCAGATGAAACTGAAAGAAAAGCATTGAAGTCAGAAGGAAGAGAAAATGAGGGAGGCAATTCCAGGCAAGGGGAGGAGCCAGAGAAAATACCTGGAGTAGAGAGATGGAGTGTCTTGTTTTAGGAACAAGGAGCCTAGCATTGGAGTACATGATGGGGGATTAAAAGTCTATATAGATGGGAAAGGGTCAGGTTTTGATGGACCATAAAACCAAATTGAGTTTTATATTTGATTTCAGAGGTTATAAGGAGAACTAAATTGGGTTTTATATTTGATTTCAGAAGTTATAAAAAGAACTAAATTGGGTTTTATATTTGATTTCAGAAGTTATAAAAAGAACTAAATTGGGTTTTATATTTGATTTCAGAGGTTATAGGGAGATATCTATGTATAGGATGGGAAAGGATATCTGCAGAGCTTCTTTGGGTATGAGAGAACTGTATAAACTCTGTATAGCATTTAAAGGCAGCTGGGTGGTCCAATGGATACAGCATCAAGCATGTGGTAGAGTCCAGAAACCCTGAATTCAAATTTGACCTGACATATTTACTATGTGACCCTAGACATGCCATTTTACTCTATATGCCTCAGTTTCTTTATCTGTAAAATGAGCTGAAGAAGGAAAAGGCCAACCACTCCAGCATCTTTGCCAAGAAAACCCCAAATGGGGTCAGAAAGTCAGACATGACTGAAAATGGCATTTAAAGTCATTCACAAGCAAGTTCCAACATATTCTCTCAGGCTTACTAGATAGTATTTCTGCTTCCTGCCCTCTTCAGCCTCAACACACTGATCTTGCCATTCCTCATGCACAGCCTACTTCTTATAACTCCATGCCTTTCTACAAGCTGACTCCATACTCCTAGGATGTACTCCATCACCACCTCCATCCCTTGGAAGCCCCAGTTGCCTTCAAAGTCCAGTTCTCAAGTGCTTCCAGAGGGAAAAGGGGAGAAGGTCCTCATCCTTCCAGTTACTAGTGCTTCCCTCCCTCTTAAAAATAATTTGGAAAAAGAAAACAACTCTTTGAAAAAAAAACTCTTTGAATTCACTTTGTAATTTTTGGTAATTGCTTCCATGTGTGCATGTTGTTTCTTCTGATAGACTATAAATTACTTTCTGAAGGCAAGAATAAATTCACTGTTTTCTTTGTCTTCTCAGTCCCCTGTATCTAGGTGACAAGAGGCAACTGGGAACAGAAGGCTGGACTATAGCTGGGCTGCATGCAACATTTTGCTGCAGAAATTTGTCAGAATCAAAGACTCCTTTCTGGAGTCCCTGTCCAGCTCCCTGGTGCTGACCCCTGCTTTCTGCATCTCTGTCCTGCTCTCCTCCTCCAATATGAAAAGCCCTGCTTTCCGTAGCTATTCTTCCCTTTGACACCTGGTGAAGCCCAGAGACCCATCTCAGACTCACTTCTTTTAAATTCATGAAATAAAGTATGCCATGTCTGCTGGATTCCTTGGCCCCCTACAATCTCATCTCAAATCCCACCTACTGATAGAAGCCCATTTCAGGTTTCCCTTAATATTAGGACCTTCCTCTCTGTGTTTATTTTCCATTGGGCCTGTTGTTGTGGGAGAAATATCTACCCATTTAATTCTTGTCAAATCTAGCTGTCAAATAAATCTATCACAGCACAATATTTTAGAGGGAAAAACATAGCTTTTATTACACTTAAACACAGGTTTTTACCTCCGGTAGATAAAAATAAGTAAAAAACAAATTAACTTTGAACAAAAATAAAGATTCTAATGAGGTTTTTTATAGGCAAAAATGATGTCTTAAGAGATACGGTAATGATTTCTTGTCATCTCCTTTTATGTTATAAAAATTGAACAATCTGTTAAATGGAAAAAATAAGGTCCTGATTGGTGAGTGTGTTGGGCAGAAACTGAAGAATTGATCCCTGAGGCAGGCAGGGAGAAGACACTGATAAAATGATTTCTATCAGTGTCCCATCCTGCTGGGGAGGTGTCTAGTCTGAAATTCAAGTTATGTCAAACCACTGAGACCCACCCTCTCTAGGGGTCTTGGGCAGCCTCACTCTGCCATGCCCTATCAGAAATCCTCAGTCATGTCCCTGAGTTAAATTTATTAAATTGATTTAGTAATTAATTTTGTTAATGGATGATTAATTAAATTTAGGATTTAAAGTTTCCCTATAAATCTGCTTATGGCCCATGCCATACTCCCTTTGGGTCAGTCCTCCACCTCCCTTTGCTTGGTGGTGTCTTTCCCCTTCCCCTCCTCTTACTTCTTCCTCACCCCACTTCTGCTCCTTCTAGCTAGCTACTTCTTTTAGGGTACTAAGTCCTTTTCAGGATTTAGTCTGCCAAAGGATATGTACTAACCACATGTAGTGTTTCCTTTCTCCTGGTGAATGACAAGTTCCACTTTCCACCATTACTTATTAAAATCCTTTCCATGTCCTCCCAACTCTATTTCATATTTACCATTCCTGGTCTCTATTGTATCCCTTCGTCTTGTCTGTAACCTCTTCCCTAAATAAATCTGCCTCTTGTCAAAGTGAATGTTCATTATGAATTTTTCACATGACTGAACCCCAACTTTTGGTGTCCACCATCATCTAGTATCTACATTAGCCACATCATCTTGGTGCTTGAAACCCTTGGCCGCCTTCTTGACAAAAAGTAAGATATGTGAGCCCCAATACTTTTCCCTGTTCCTCACCTAAAGTGGGGGTGTCACAACTGAAAATCCAGCAAAGGTCCAGAGTACATCCCATACAGGTAGTACTTCTTTGCTCACTGGATATTAAGTAATGAACCTGAAAATAAGGGCACAAATACATATCTCCACTTCTCTTGGCTTAAGGGTAAGATTTTGGATTTTAGGGTATTTGCATCCCCAGTTTTGCAGGAGGAACCAAAATAATATCTGTGCTTTTCTCAGTATTGTTCCTGTCTCAGTGCTCCCATTTCTGCCCGGCTGTGACAGTCTGCCTTTTTTTGCAATTCGAACTAACCTGAATTTTTGTTTAAAGTTATGCTTCTCTTCATTGTCCAAGACTGTCCTGATTAGATCATTGAGCTGCTTGATTTAAGATCTCTGTAGTTTGTGGTTATGTCCAGCCTCTCTGATGTATGGTAGGCTCCCTAAAAAAAAAAATCTTCTCCTCTCCCCATGTCCTTGGAGTCAGCCTCAGTTTCTCTTTATATGGGGACCTCCTGTGTCCCCAACTTCCCGAGTCCTAAAATCCAAGTATTCTAGATCTATGATCCTGTGTAGATAGTGTCATGAGCTCTGTGCTGACATTTGATGAAAAGATATCCAATTTAAATTAAAGGTTCTACTAAAAACCCAAAGGGTAAATTCCAGATTTTATTATAGGTGAGTTTGCCATTTCTGCAGTTTTAATAATGACTTTCTAAAATTATCATTACTAATTCATCCCTCAAAAATCCCAGTGACTATTCAGTGTTGCTGGGATTTTAGTGACTGAATGAAAAATGATAAGTTTCAAAGTCTTAAGTTTCTAGGAAATAGATTTTATGACTTAACAAGTTCTTGTCATGTGGACAGAAAGCTGGCTCCCTCAGTTATATAAGAGGTATTTTAGTTAAAATGTAAACTTTATCTACACAATGAGCTATGTGTCCTTTCAGCTTGAAGCAGAATATAAAGATTCCAGCCCTTGTCCCCAGAATTTCTTCTCCTCAAAAGATAGAAAAGGAGAGAAATGATGGGTCATGGCCCAGGGTCTCCTCCTTTCCTAATTTATTTGTCTTTTACAACTTTGTAAGCTATTAGCCTGCTAGCTAAACCCCAAATATTATATAAAGCTAATTTATTATATTTACTTTAGAGTCCCAGTATAATCTTGGAGAAATTGATCTGCTGGTCTTTTCCTTTGCCTAAAGGTAAGGGGGTCCCCAGCAATTTTAAGTCCCATTCCTCTAAAGTAGCAGGGTCCCTGGGAAAACCTAATCTCTTTCCTAGAACATGGGCTGATCCCATAGCATAAACTGGGGTGCTATTGATTGTACTTATGTGGGGGATACTTTGAATAAGTCTTTTTTGTTTGTTTTACATAGACCTTACTTTTTCGGGGACGCTCAGATGGTGGGAGTCAGCTACTAGGATGGAACAGGGGCCTTCTATCCCTCAGGACTCACTCCAGGGTTGCCTTTTCAAAACTGGAAAAAATTTAGAGAAGGCAATTTAAAGAGGAAAATGGGGAGAGGCCTAACTCTCTCTCAGGATCCCTTCCTTTGTTGCAAAAATAACAAAGGAAAGGATCCTGAGAGAGAGTTAGGCCTCTAAAATTGATTTTAGCTAGTTGTATTCATAACTTCCATTAAAAAAAGAAAATTTCTAGTAATCTCAGCACTGGCTAAATTGGGTCTACAGAAATCAAGTTAGTTAATAAAAGTTGTAGAACTGCTAAAAATATTTTAGTAGATTCTAGAGGTTTTGAGATTGATCATTAAATTATATAGAAGTGTCTTGTTTCTTACCTAATAAAAGGGAAACTAATTTGCTCTTAGTAAATACTAATTGATGAGAAATGTTTTGGGGTTTTTTTGTTTTTTTTTTTGAAGTTGTAGAATTGGGATTTGACTTGCAACTAAAAACTTGTGGAAAGTGTTTAAAACTAGCTAAAACTGTTAATTGCTGTGTATGGAAAGGTGGGAGTGAAGTAAAAACTCCTTATCTGGTTTGGCTTTATACTTAGAGCTATTATCTTCCTCTCTTCACAGAATGTGAGGGGAGGTGAATAGCTTCAAGCCATCTCTTTAGATATCAAGATAAGTTGTGAATTTTATGTGATGAATCTCTTATTATTACAATTGTATGAGATAATCATTATTAACTGGTACAGTCTAAAACTGTGAACTTGTTTATTCTCGGTATAAGATCTTCAAAATTTGTGTGCAAATATTGAAGTATTATTACTGAAAATTTAAAACAAAGTTCTTTGATAATTTGTTCAAAAGGATTACATGTTTGTATCTCCTAAAAACTGATATACTAAAGAACTCATAAGATGCTGTATCAGGGTTCTACTGTTTAGTAATGCAAGGAACTTCTAAGATGTGTGTTGGATTTCTGGTTATTTATAAATTCTCTGAAAATGGTTGTTTTAAAACTCATTCAGCAAATTATTTAACATTTAGTTAGCATATCATAATCTCGTTGTTTAACCAATATATGCTATGGCTTTCTTAAAATAAATAAAACAGGATTTTCAAAACCTGTAATTTTCCTGCACTTGGTCTTGTCTATGCCCTACAGGCCATTTATCCTCTGCCTCTCTACAAGTTCATCTGCATGTGAAAGGGAAGCATGGTATGGCATAGTTTTAGGCACAATGATTTGTAAACTTCTTTTTTTTTTTTCTTTTTTAGATCTGAGGCCTCTGATGTGGGATTTGGCTATTTGAGGAAAAAAAATTTTTTTTCATTATAACTAAGATTTTCTCAAGTTTGAATCCAGGTATAGAAGAGGACCAATCAATCAGAAAACCAGCCAATCTGGAGAAATGCCATAGAATTTCAGAAAGTGGAGACTTGTTCATCTGGGTAAAAAGGAGTTTGAAGGATGATTTTTAAGCTCTACTTGAAGTCAGACCCTTCTAATATAATTTGCCAACTATATTCCTTTCTATAGGAATGCTTCCCACCTATTCCTGATTCTGGTTTTCATTTCTGAAGTCAAACAGCTAAGGAATTGTCATGTTCCTGCTTTATTTCTCTTGTAGCAAATATCTTTTTTTCAGAACAAATAGCTTAAAAGCCATGAGCAAAAATGCAAGTATAAAATCTTTCTATTTTCTATCTGAAAATGTAGTCATTAAGTAAATGACTGTTTTCCATCATTAGGTAGGTGAATATTTGACAATCATCTGCCTGTTACTAGAGAGCTACATATTACTAGAAATCCAGCTACTATTCTCACAGAGTGCAGTTTAGAGAATTTTAGTTCAGTTTTTTTTTAATTTGCAAAAAGTCAAATCTATTTAAGCTAATGGGAAACAACATGTTTGTCCTGTGTGTCTATGGCACAAACATGTTTTTTTAAATAATTAACTTACTGATATGCACAGACATATTGGCTTGCTGATGCAGCCACAAAAGAGGCGTCCTCAATCTTCAGGGAAGATGGAGAAAACTGAGCATATTCTTTCCAAGTGAATTTTTTTCCCCACACTTCTTAAGTCATTTTTTTCTGCTCCTTTTCTGCTCCATATATCCCAAGAATGAAAGCCCTGCTCTTTGTGTTCTCTCTCCAGCTCTTCCTGCCCCTCTCTGTGAGCTCCTGTCAGTGAGGAATAGGAGAATAGACTAGGATAAAGTCTGACCTCAATCTGTTATCCTCTCTACCCAATGACTATCTCCTTGGAACACTTTGTCTCATGTGTCCTTGGCTACCCAAGCTATCCCTTTACTGTTTGCAATGCTACTGCCCCTAACCTCTGCTTGTCAGGTCTGTTTTCTTCTAGGCTTTCATTAATTCACCTTGAAATGACCAGCACTAGACAGCTGTATTGACCAGCTTCAGGAGTCTGACTCAGAATTCACTGGATAACTCATTTCAATCACCTCCTAGACCACCCCTCACCTCTTGTCCATTCCTTGCAGAAGGCAGTGTCAAAAAGTGGGATGGCTGCCTCATACCCCAAAGGACTTCAGGACCCCTTTATTTGAAGGGAAACTTTGTTGGGGTGAATGGAAATGATGGAAAACAGTCATTTACTTAATAACTACATTTTCAGATAGAAAATAGGAAGCTTTTATACTTGTATTTTAAGAAAGAAAGAAAGAAAGAAAGAAAGAAAGAAAGAAAGAAAGAAAGAAAGAAAGAAAGAAAGAAAGAAAGAAAGAAAGAAAGAAAGAAAGAAAGAAAGAAAGAAAGA
>JAJPUD010010046.1:0-31951 GCA_023553655.1 Myrmecobius fasciatus
ATTTGCTTGCATTGTGTTGCCTTTCTCTGATTCTCTTTTTTTTCTTGTAGATAGGATTTTTCTTGCATAACTTCTCAAGCATTTCAACATTACTAACATGTAGTGGACTTCCTGCCATCTAGGGGAGGGGAGGGGACTGGGGGTAAAATTTGTATTGGAAAGCTTTGTAAAGATCAATGTTGGGGAACTACCCATACATATGTTATACAAATAAAAAGCTTAAAAAATAAAAAAAATTAAAAAAAATGAAAAAAACAAACAACATTCATATCATTTTGCAATTATCAACAATATTTAGTTATCTGCTGGATTGTGGAAGTCTAGAATTAGTCTGACATTTTCATATCATAAGCTCAAAAGACCCTAAAAACCAAGTCTAGATGGCTTTTGGTTAATTTTTGGTTAATATATTATTCAGTTTATAAATTATGTTCCTTTTTTCTTTGGGACAGTTTGTATGTCACTTCCAGTCTCTTCTGCACTCTTAATTTATGCTATTGTCCCTTTATATTGACTACTTATAAACTTCACTATTACACTTATTATACTACACTGACTAGCAGGAAGGAAGGGTGATTCAGGAGACCGGAACAAAATGCAGGGGGTTTTTTTTGGTTTTGTTTTTTCTCAATAGTATTTTAGTTTTCCAATTACATATGAAGACAATTTTTTCCTACATTCATTTGTGTAAGATTTTGAATTCCATTTTTTCTCTCTCTCTTTCTTATCTCTCCTTTTCCCACAGCAAGTAACCTCTTATAATTTATACATGTACAATAATTTAAAATATATTTCCATATTAGTCATGTTGTGAAAGAAAAATCAAAACAAAATGGAAAAGACAGGATAAAGAAAAATCAAACAGGCAAATAGAATGGTGAAAATAATATTCCTCAATCCGCATTCAGTGTTCATATTTCTCGCTCTGAATGTGGATTGCATTTTCCATCTCTAATCTATTGAAATTGTCTTGGATCACTATATTTCTGAGAAAAACTAAGTCTGTCATGGGTGAATGTTGCACAGTCTTGCTGCTACTTTGTTCTCCTGATTCTGCTCACTTGATTCAGTATCAGTTCATGTAAGTCTTTCCATTTTTTGAAATCAGCCTGCTTAACAAAACACAGCTTTAAGATACCTGCTATATTCAGGATAATGTGCTAGCCCCTTGCCAGACAGGCAGAATAACAAAACAGATCAAAGAGCTTACATTCTATTGGGAGCCTGCAAGATTATACATATACAAGATATTTTAAGGAAGAGAATACTGACAATATACTGAATGGCTTTCCATAAAAGATAACACATGAGCTAGGTTTTTAAGGACACTTAGAGATTGTAAGAGAAAGAGGTATCCATTTTAAAAGACAGAAAAAGGATTCCAATTCTCTCTGGGTCTCAGTTTCCTCATCTACAAAATGAGGGTGTTGGGTGAAAAGAACCTTGACTTTTCTTATAATTCTGAATATATAAAACTATTATTTTAGATTCTATCACTTACTACTATTTTTTAAGGTCCTAATTGTTTGTCTTTCTCTAAGTCTTTAATATACCAGATTTTCTACAGTTATATTATGCCTAACTTTATATTCATTGGATTAAATACTTCAATTATTTTTTACTTTGATAACTTTTATTTTTTAATTAACAATAAATATTAGTTCACTTCAACAAACATTCATTAATTGTCTTCTATGTGCCAAGGATTATTTTAAATGTTATAAGTACAAATAAAAAGTCCTTGTCCTCAGAGAGCCTATAATCTAAAGAATGAAAAATGACACAAAAAGGTGAAAAGTTGGGGCTGTATGAGAGTGATACCAGCTTGTCCCATCAGGAGGCATGATGTTCCATGGAGAAGAAATCAAGTAAAATAATATGATAAAAAATGGATATTTATAGGCATATCTTTGAGTCCTCTATGAAGAAAGGGTTTGGCATAGAAAGAAAACTATAGACCAATTTCCCTAATGAATATTGATGCAAAAAATCTTTTTTTTTTTTTTTTAATTTTTATTTTATTTGAATAACATATGTGTGGGTAATTCTTCAACAATAACCCTTACATAGCTTTCCGTTACAAATTTTTCCCCCCAACTCCCCACCCCTCCCCCTAGATGGCAGGATATCCACTACATGTTAATTATGTTAAAATATTGGCAAATCGAATATATTGATGCAAAAAATCTTAAATAAAATATTAGCAATGAGATTACAGAAAGTCATCCCCAGGATAATACACTATGACCAAGTAGAATTTATATCAGGAATACAGGGTTGGTTCAATATTAGGAAAACCATCAGCATAATCAACTATATTAATAACCAAACTAACAAAAATCATATGTTTATCTCAATAGATGCAGAAAAATCATTTGATAAAATCCAACACCCATCCCTATTGAAAACACAAGAGAGTATAGGAATAAATGTTCCTGACCCACATGCGCAAAAATGTTTGCATCAGCTTTTTTTGTAGGAGCAAGAAACTGGAAACTGAATGGATGCCCATCAATTGGAGAGTGGTTGAATAAATTATGGTATATGAATGTCATGGAATATTATTGTTCTGTAAGAAACGACCAGCAGGATGATTTCACAGAGGCCTGGAGAGACTTGAATGAACCGATGCTAAGTGAAATGAGCAGAATCAGGAGATCATTATACACAGCAACAACAAGACTATACGATGATCAATTCTGATAGACATAGCTCTCTTCAATAATGAAATGTTTCAAATCAGTTCCTATTGTTTAGTGATGAAGAAAGTCATATACATGTAGGAAGAGGCCTGTGGGATCTGAGTGCAGACCACAACATCACATTTTCACATTTTCTGTTGATACTTGCTTGCATTTTTTTTCTTGCACAGCAAGATAACCGTATAAATATGTATACATATATTGGATTTGGATTTATCACATATTTTAACATAATTAGCATGTAGTAGACTATCTGCCCTCTAGGGGAGAGGGTGGGGGGAAGGATAGAAAAATTTGGAACATAAGGCTTTGCAAGGGTCAGTGTTGAAAAATTATCCATGCATATATTTTGCAAATAAAAAGCTTTAATAATAATAATAATAACAATAATTATTATTATTATAAAGAAAGGTTTGGGAACTTTATTGCTCCTTCCTGTATTCTTTCAATCAGAAGGCAGAGAAAACTGAATTTGTTGAAAAAGTGTTGAATACTCAAAACTGAGTAAGTTTTTGCATGATGATGAGATTTCAGATGATTGGCTTATCCTGGGGTAGAGGTAAGCAGGATATTCTGTAAAGTAAAATCAAACAGAGCAACAGATTGCAAATGAAAAACATAATTGATCTATATCAAATTTCTGGGAGAAAAATGATATCCTAAAGCTTCTAAAGAATTGTATTAAGACTATTAAATTTAATTTAATCACTGAGTTTTTTGTCATCTACAAATTTGATAAACATATATCCTATGCCTTTATTGAAGACATAAATGATAATGTTAAAAAAGAATTAGGGCTAGCTCCTGTCACACTTATACTAAACTACTACTACCTATTATTAGTTATATATTTTTACAGTGCCTAGCATGATGCTTGGCATATAAAAGAATTTCAAGCGTATTTGATGATTTTTTGATTGACTTGCCTCTGAGGCACCCAAATATACATCTGAAGAATTAGTTTAACCAGTAGAGCTGAATAGAATGTGTACTTTTGCTCCTTTTTTGTTAGTACCTTTAGTATTTTGTTTTTTTCCCAATAAATTTTAAAGAAACAGATGTGAAGAATATGTACCTGGGTTTGTATTGCACCAGATCAAGAATCAGGTTACATTATATATAAGAAAATAGATGTTGACAATAGGTATGTGATTTGTTCTAGTCACATAGTGAGGAAAAGCAGAAGAGGATGGAAATCTAGATATTCTAACTCCTTACCTAGTTATCTTCACATTATATCACAGGGTATATGATATAACATATTATCATCCCATAAATAGAGATTGCAAGTAATTTGAACAAGGCAGCTAGGTGGTACATGGATAGATTGTGGGGTTTAGAATTAGGAAGACCTGAGTTAAAATTTGGCCATAGACACTGGCTGTGTGACCTTGTGAAAGTCACTTATGCCTGTTTCCCTGTTTCCTTATTTGTCAAATGATCAGAAGAAAATGAAATTCCATTTTCTTTTTCAAGAAAGAGCTAAATGAAGTCACAAAGTCATATATGACTGAAGTTACTGAAAAAAAAAAAAACAACTACAATCAGAATGAGTGAAATCTAGGAACATATATATGTTTGTTTATAAATATAGGTAGATTTGTAGATATAGATATATGTCTGGCACTTTGCAGTTGAAGGTACAATTGTTGAAATTATTCTCATTTTTGAGAAAACATGACTGTCTTATCACACAATGAACATAAAAATACTGCTTGTTTGTACCTGCAGTCACTATATAAAAATATTATTGTTCTTTTCACCTATTTGCTCCACAGGCTATCTTAATGCAGACTGCCAAACCTAAGATTGGTTTTGTGTGTCAAAGTTTATTTTTTCAGTCCTTTACTGATGTGCCACACCATAAAAATTGTATTTTCTTGAATATCTTTAAATCAGTCCTTTAGCCCAATCCTTCTATCTTAATCCATGTAATTTGGTCCCTATTTCAACTTCCTTTATAGCTGATATTTTGGAATTCTTTTGTCTTTGATTTGTGGAGCACAAAATCATAGAATTAAAACAGAAAGAGGCCTTAAACATTTATTTCATTTTCTTGATAAAATATCTGAGGCCCACAAAAAGTAAATGCCTTGTTCAAAATCGTATGGTGGTAAGTGATGGTAAAGGAATTTAAACTCTAAATTTGACTAAAATTTCAGGGCTAATATCTCAGTCAGTAAAGTTATGCAATAACAAGCTTCATTTCCCCTGAACAATATTGGATTGAGCTATGTTTTAGGGTTTGCTGACTTCAGATATCTCGCTGATTGTTATTAGTTCTATTTTGGAGGAGAAACACAAAGAAAAATATATGCATCTGTCCTCAAGAAGTTTATATTCTAGTAAGAGTTCAAACAAATATTCAAGTTTGAATTCTATAAGTACTTAGGTATAAAATGTCTTGAAAGACTAGTTTCATATTCTCAGAATTATCTAAAAGACTAAGTCATTGCAGTTAGTTTTCTTTTTCTTTGTCACCTGTTCTCAGACCTTATAGGATTTCCCAGAGACACTCATGATGTGTTGCCTTAACCCTTAATCAAAGCTCTGATAGTTTTCTGGGGTATAGAAATCACTGATATGGGAATGAAAAATATTAGAATACAAACCATCTCTCACACTTTTTAATTATATGACTATGGACTACTCCTTTAACTTGTATGAAGATCACTTTTTTCTTAAAAAGAGGATGTTGGGTTAATTCAAAGATTCATAATCAACTTTTTTGTATATATATGTGTCATAGACACTAAACACAGTCTGGCAGAGCCTATGGACCTCTTTTCATAATAATGTTTAGGTATTTTTTAATTGAATAAATACTAAATTTCAGTTAAAGATTACTGAAAATAAATAATAATATATTTTCCATTGAAATTCATGCAGACATGTATGCTTTTCAACATTCTATTTTAAAAGCTCGTAGAAGACACAAATGGCAAAAACCAAAATTAAAATATGCAGGGTACTTTTTAATATAATTTAAGATCCATAAACAGTCTGCCCCAGCTGTTCTTCATTGGTTACAATCCCTGGTGGTTATAGCAATGGCAAGAAAAGGTAATTTTATAGAGTTTGAGCCCATAGTGTCATTGGATTTTCCTTTAGAATATAAGGTGACTGTGGCTGAATGCTTCAGTAAGCCACTGGGGTTATTGCAGTAGGGGCTATACATCAGGAGTTAATTGTCAGCTGCTAAGTAAATGAGAAAACATTCAAGTGTATGCAAAAATTACACTGTCTTAAAAATAAATGTTACTCAGATAGGCATAAATGAACTGATAATTTGGCAGGAAAGCACTACGGTGAAGGAATGAGTTCCCTTAAACAACTTTTTGCATCTAACAGAATTTTAATAAGGTATTACCCAGGGTCAATACAAATGTACTGAAAAAAATAATGGAATCTACAAAGGTGATTACTGCCATTCTGCAACCACCTACAGAAACTCTGTGGGAGGCCCATACATACTTCTTACCTGTCTCTCTCTCTCTATTTACAAACATAATTAAATGGAAAATGAATATGCTGCTAGACTAGAAGTATATCAGCAAGAGCTAAGATGCAGGATATTCTTAAGTTCATCTGTCAGGGTGACCTTTTCGAATTGCACTCTTACAGATGAAACCTTCTGACAGGATAAAATTTTTCTTCCTGGGAGAATGCTACAGAATGAACCACAGGTCCATCTGCTAGAATGGTATTCCTGTTTTAATTTGTTTATTTTTTGGCATTCCCTTCTCATATAAAAGATGTCATTAGAGAAATCTATGACTGGAACAATAGTTGGTCTCACATAGTGAGAGTCAGAAACAGTCTGGTACTCCATTGGTATTAATGCAATGTCAAAAGAACAAAAGATCACTAAAACAGCCCTGATCATGTTTTAGAATTCTGTGATGAATTTATGGAAAGATATAGATGAGAATTTATAGCATTAGTAGGCATGGAGGAATTATTTTCTACATCACGGGAGGGAATATACATATTAATGAGATCATAGATCAATTGAAATATTGATTATTGAAAGAAATGATTTCCGCTTAATAGTCATAAAATAATAACAAAACAAATACTATTGCAGCAACATACATATCACTTTAAGGTTGACTTAAAGCTTTTTCTCAAAGCAGAGTTGCTAGTATAAATCTCATTTCACTTCTTTTCAGAATAGGAAATTGAGGCTCATGGGAATGAAATTACTTTCCCCATGATTATGAAGGCTGTTGGTGCTAAAAATAATATATAATGATTATATATTTACAGTAACAGGATAAAAAGAGAAAAGAAGAAAGAATGTGATCAATGACATTATCTTCCTTAGATATTGAGTCATATGATTCAGTACAAATAATTTCCATTCTTTTAGTTGATCTTAATTATTAACCGACAATTATTAAGCACCACCAGGAATTGTGCTAGGCAATAACTATATAAAAATAAAAATCCCTGTACTCTAGAAGTATATACTATATTGAAAGAGACAATAGGTAAGTCCTGACTAGTGTAAACAAATCCAATGAAGTAGTTGCATTCATATTTCTAAAAGTTTGCTGTATTTTACATTTAATTATGTTTCAAAAAAAGCACATTAAAATAATGTGGGTACTTCACCGGATTGGTTGTTTGAAGTAATCTAGTTCTAGTTGTATATGAATATATACAAAATAAAAACAAATATATCAACCATATTTATTAAGATTTTTGTGTTTGTATCATTTTTAGGTTAGAGTCTAGAGAAGAGCAGGGAGATCAGAAAATGCTATCTGAAATGTCAGGAAGCCAAAGATTTATTTCATTTCACTGAGACTATCTGATTCCTAGAACATTTACAAATAAAAGTAAGATTTAGGACATTTTGAATGCCTTTATATTGAAAGCCGTTAAGTCAAGAAAAGGGCTTAAAAAAAGAAATTACCACCTTTGATATGAATTAGGTGACACCCTCAGTTATCTCAAGGTCAAACCTCAAGAAACCTCAAACATCTGGAATGCAGCTGTAAATGATAAGTATGTAGAAAAGGCCACTAAGCCAAGAAAACAGCTGTCTCAAAGCTCAGTTTTGCCTCTTTTGTTCTTCTGAAGAAGCTCTATGATGAACATCATTTAGAACTTAGTGATTCACCTTGCTTTGTTATAAAAATTTTTTCCTCTCATTTCTCAGCAATTTCTGATACCTTAGAGTATATAGGAGATGTATTCCATATAAAAAGCTGGTATTTCACTATAGTCTATTTCTCTCACATTTGTGTATAATATCACGTCAGATTATATGGTCAAATATTCTCCTATGTGTAATGTTATAATGTAATGTATAATGTAAAAGCAGATTGAATAAAGGATCTTTTTTGATATACTTAAGTTGGGATATTTTTGTGCCCTTGATTATTTTTAAGTCTCATCAATTGTGCTTAATATATATTTTGTTGAGAGCAACGAATTGATGGTGTAAGGAAGAAAGAAACTCCCACTGAGGCAGAACAACAACTTCTCCATAAACTATATTCTTTTAGAGTTTTGTTGTTGTTCAGTCATTCTTATTGTGTTTGACTCTTTGTGACCCCATTTGGGATTTTCTTGGCAAAAATACATGGAATGTTTTGTCATTTCCTTCTCCAACTTCTCCATTTTCCAGATGAAGAAACTGAGGTAAAAAGAGTTAAGTGATTTACCCAGGGCCACACAGCTAATAAGTGTCTGAGGCCAGAATTAATTTAAGATGAGTCTTCTTGACTTTAGATCCACAATGTCACCTACCTTCTAATTTTTAAAAATATATATTGATTCATTATGAAACAAAAATTATAAATCATTAGATAGATTGCATGGCATAGCAGAAGGAATTGTGACTTGGAATCAGAAAAGAATCCTGGCTCAGACACTAGTTTTGCACCTTTAAGCAAATTATTTGTCTTTTCTCTTTCTGTTTCTAGAAAATGGAGATGATAGTATATATACTACTTACTCTGGAAGTAACTAGAGGCTTGAGGTCAGGAAGCCTTGAGTTTAAATTCATTCTCAGATACTTAGTAGTTGTGTGACTCTGGATAGACCACTTAATCTCTTTGTGCTTTTATTCACTAGAGAAGGAAATGACAAACTACTGTCTTTGCCAAGAAAATTCCATGGACAGTATGGTTCATGGTGTCATAATTGAACAACAATAGCTATCTACTTCACAAGGTTGTACAAGCACTCTGCAGTGGTTAAAGTATCATAAAAAATCAATGATCATTACTTCTGGTGTGCTGGTAAACATATGCCCCTTGGGAATAGGGATTGCCCTATTGTCTTTGTATCTTCAGTGACTAGCATAATGTCTTTTGTAAATATTAAACCTGTGAGTATAATTGAGAGAAGTTTTCACTACATCATGTTCAAGGAAAATTCTATGGATTATAAAAAGGTGGAGTGCTATGTGAAAATATTCACACTTAAAACTGAGCTCAGACATTTGGGACATATTTAATATCTTGTTTTTGCTTTGTCTATTTATTCAATATTATCAGACTTCTCTTCATTGCTATGTTAGTGACAGTTCCAAGTACTAAAGTGGAAACATATATTGTATTTGTAAAACAAAGATTTATCTTGTCATGAAAACAATTTCCTGCTATAGTAAGACTAGATGCTTGAGGTTTTGTTGATTTAAAGACTCATGGTATAAGAGATTTAGAAATGAAAAAGAGTTTTTAGGTCATCTACTCCAATCCTTTCATTTTATATTGAGGAAACTAAGGCCTATTTTGCTGTTAAGATTTAAGGAAACTACTTATTCTGCCACTATTAAAATCTGAGAAATAATGGCACTAGGTGGGAAATTAATTGAACATTTGGTTGTGATAAAATTGACAAAATTTATATCAATATGCAAATGCAAAATGCAGAAATTATGCCAAAAAAGTGATAAGGCCAATTTTTTCTTTTGCCTTTTTCCTTGTGTTTTTAACAAGTTGCTATATTTTTTGAAGTAACATTGATTATTATACATTAAGTTTAGAATTCATCTCATTTTGTACTGATCTATAAGATTCAATCAATTAACAGATTGCTTTTAAGAGTCTACTGTTAACAAGGTCTTCTGCTAGATACCACAGGTAATGTAAAAATGTATATTATAGCCCCTGTATTTTAAGAACTTTGAAATATCACCTATCTGACTTTACTATTCACACTCAAAATGCATGAATTTTTTAGTGGAAGAGAAAAATGATTCCAAAGAATTAATAGGTAGAACATAAATGAATTTCAAATGAATATGATATTTAATTTTGTATTTGCGTTATGTGACTGACCTAATGATTCACCACAACATACATTAGTAAGATCTTCCAAAGATTTATAATTAACCTAATTATTTCTTGTCTACTACAATTGTAATATTTCTTTTATTCTGTGAGTGTTGTTGATAAATACCATGAGTGAAAAGGTGAAATGGGAATTTTGGGGGAAGAATCATATTTTACATCTAAGATTGGTATGTGACATCCATAATAAGGATATGACACTTGTCAAAGTCTTTATTGGTAGACATTAGAATGAAAGTTAATGAAAATATGTACCTTTGGTGCATGTTAATTAAAGAATTTTTTAAAAATACTTTTCTTGGGGTAGCTAGGTGGCTCAGTGGATAGAGCACCAGCCCTGAAGTCAGGAGGACCTGAGTTAAAATCTGGTCTCAGACACTTAATATTCCCTAGGTGTGTGACCCTGGACAAGTCACTTAACCTCAATTGCCTTAGCAAAAGCAAAAAAAAAAAATACTTTTCTTAATTGATATATCAAAGCTCTTAACCTCTTTTTCCTTCAGTGACTGATTTGTTTAATAATTCATAAAATGTTCTTGAATTTTGGTATTTCAATTTTAATATTTTTTAAAATATTTGTTTCATAAATTTCTTGTTCTTACTTCTACTAAAGATTAAGCCATGGCTAAGAAATTGAGGTAGAAAGGTTAAATTTTTAGGTGACTGGTCTGAATTTACCCAACTTTGTAAGAAAATATTTTCATAGAACATTTTTAGAAATGGAATAATAAATGTGTGTATATAAATATGTATATGTGTGTATGTTAAAGAAAGATATAAAAGTCAGCTAGTTTTTGTACTCTTCATTGGTAGACATGCAAAAAAAGATCAGCAGTTAAATTATTGGATCAATATCTCTATATATTGCTCTCTACATATGCTCTATGATTCTCTATTCTTTTTTGGGGAAAGTCAACTAATTTCTTGATGTTTCAATTTTGCCACAGAATCATATTTTTACTCTCATAAAATCATGCATTATAAAGAAAACCATTTTAGTTGCTTTCTTTAAAAAGAATCTACAAGCATTGACTTATATTAACAATGTGAATTTAAATATGTGAATTAAATATGGGTATACTATGAAGTGGCACTGTGGCTGATACCTAAATGATAGTTGATTACATCAATGCCAGTTGTATGCTTTGCTACCTTACTATTTAGAATTGTGAGGCTATCTGGAGATTATTTTTAGAAAAAAAAGACAATATGGTTTCCTGTGGTCTCATAACTTTGGGATTATGAGAATAATAACTTTCCAACCATATATAAGCACATGCAGGTACCCGTATATGTATATATGTGTGCTTGATTGGTTGGAAAGGGGACTGCTAGATGACACAATGGATAGAATGTTGGGTCTAGAGGCAGGAATACTCATGTTTCTGATTTTAAATTTGACTTCAGATACTATCTGTGTGACCCTGGGTGGGTCACCTAACCTTGTTTGCCTTAATTTCCTCAAATAGAAAATGAGATGGAGAAGGAAATGGGAAAACAGTCCAATACTTTTGCCAAAAATAACCCAAATGGGATCACAAAGTTATAGACATGGACATGATTGAAACTGCTGAATAACAAAATAGTTGGAGAAGGGAGGGACATTTTAACAGTCAAATAAAATCTATGTACTTTTTTCATCTTTTTTTGGATCTTTAATGACCTTTGGCCTAGCACTGAGGAATTAAGCCACTTAATTTAAGAACTACCTCTACAACTAGATTCAGATCCAGTTCCATTAATCTCATATATTCTTTCCACCTGAATACATTTATTTTAAAGATCTCTCTTAGAAGAAACAGGTATCATTAATCACATTTACCTTTAAGCAACTAAACACACTAACTTTCATCTGTATAATTCAGAAAATATAATTGTCTTTTATTTGAGAAAAAAATATCCATTGAAAAATGAAAAGAACTTTGGATGGAGTGTCTGAAGACCTGAATTCAATTCCCTACTCTGTCATTTACTTACATTGTGACCTTGAGCAGGTCACTTTTCTGAACCTCAAATTCTGTCCTTACAAAATAAAAGATTTAGGCTTGTTAATCTCTTTTCCAGCTTATTTCTTAGTCTTTTCCAGCTTTAACTTTTTTTTTTTTTGATTCTGTGAACTTTATGTTAGCATTTGGTTATTTCTACCTTCAAGGATATTTCTAATCTATTTAAAAGGGTCATTTCTTTTCAGTTTAGCTTCAAGATATTGAGCTTTATCTTTTTTTGAGCTCACATATTAAACACTGTAGGCTACTTACCTAATTAATAATAGCTTTCAGCAATTCTAGTATTTTTTTATATGCTTTAACTTTTTAAAGGTAGCCTTCTTAACATTTGACATCCTATTATCAATGGAAAGTCAAAGCTTAAAACTATATGCTAATTTTAAAAATAACCTTCACATTAGTAATGAAGACTGTAATAATAACTCACTAATTATTTATTTATAGGTGTAAAAATTCTAAAATATTTTGTGCACATTTGAGCATTACAATTTTATATAGATATAGATATACTTACATCTCTCTCTATATATATACATATCTATGAAGCAAATAGCAAACAGTAGGAGGGATAGTTCCATATGCTAAAAAGAACCATGTTAGATCACCTGAGTTGATAACATGACTCTGCCGTTTTTATCTCTGTGACAGATTAAATCACTGTACCTCTCTACCAGTTTCCTATATAAATGAGGGTGTGGGATTGAATAATGTCTAATGTCCCTCTTAGTCTAGAAACCTATGAAACTGAGATTAATAGATCTCTGTTTTCAGTATCATTAGAAGTTTAAAACTCATTGTGGTGGTTTTTCTCACCTCTTTAGGAAAGTTTGAAACTCAGGTTATTTCATGTACTCATATAATAAGATTATTCCCCTATCAGGGGCTATCACAATATCCAATCTTAGCATTTTCCTCACTATTTTGACTTTTTAACACTTTTTCTTGAATTACTTATGCATAACAGACTTACAGTAAATGTTTCTTGAAAGAATGAATTAATGAATGAATGAATTGATGGATTAATTTGCAGTTTCTCATTTTAAAGGGTAGAGATCCTATTTCTTCCTTTAATACTTCATTTCAAAAGCACCTCCAGCTATGTTTGAGATTGTCTGTTATAGTTCTGCTCCTATGAGATATAATCACCTTAGTTGTTAACAAGGGAATAAGAAAGTGACCAAAATGTCTGTGACAATAATATATCAAGTGATAGTCAAAACAGTGAAGAATCCAGCAAAAAATGTGCAGGAAAAGCAAACCAATTTTATAAAAGGGGACAAGGAAATGTAATGAAATAAATCTCCATAGAAATTTTATAGCTGGTATGTTATTTTCACAGAAACTAGGTAAATGTCTGTAGGTTGTGGATATTAAGTTCCATCTTATATGTGTATATATACCTATGTATGTGTATGCAAACACATACATATGTATATGTATGTATGTGTGTATATTGATACATATCTCTGATCACACATATTTTGTGTCAATTATGTCTCTCTATATAGATCTATTTATACCTGTATCTATATCATCTATATCTGTATCTATATATTTCTGAATACCTAAGTAATTTTGTTGTGCAGTAGCTTAGAGGTGTTTCAGTTTAATGAAAGAAAAGAAAATAACAAAATCAGTAGTAAAATGCAAGAGGTCTTTAAAACTGATGATATATGAGTCACCAAATTTAAATGAATATTCATGTTTTCTCATATTCCTGAAAGGACAGACCTTTTATAATATGATTTATCAGACATGAGACTAGAATAATGACCCAGATAGTTACACTTGTTTTCTTAAATCCATTCTACATATAAGAAATTTGTTTCTTAAAGGTAAAGAAATTTGTCTACCATCCAATCCTGATCTTAGAAACTTCTTCCCTACCCCCATCTCCACCTTCACCCCTCTACACACACTGAGAAGAAATGCAACTTCCAGAATCTTTGTGGCCAGTCCACATATTCTGAGGGGCATTATATTAGTACGACATATCTCACATGGTTATTATGAGAAACAGATGAGATGATAAACATGAAAGTGCCTTGTAACTCTAAAGCATTTTGTCATTTGTTGTTATTGTCTTTTATGGCAGATTCAAACAATATAACATCTATAAAGGTTTTTTTTTTTATTTTAAATTATAATATAAATGCTAAATTTAATTATTATTATTATTGACTTATAGCTGTCTCTATATGATTAAGGATCACTAATTTGGATAGCAAAATAGGGAAACTAAGGAAATCTCAAAAAATAAGTACTTTATTAGAAATATAAGTATTTGTTAGAAAATAGTTATTTACAGGTATTTTTTTTCTTTTCTAACATAAATCAAATAGTATCAAGTGGAAAGTTACTTAAAGAACATATGATTTTATTGGCATGGATGCTTTCTACCAAGGTACATCACAAACTGTAGTTCATTGTTTTTGTAAGTTCCCAAAACCAAAAAATAAGCAAATAAAAAAGTCAGTCAATGAAAAATTCTGGTGATGATCCTCTCCAAATTTAGTTAAGATGGTCATTAGAAGGCATATCCTATCTGAATGACTCTATCAAGCAGTCTGAAATCTTTCTAAGCAATTATGACCTGATGAAACTTGAAGTCCTGTAGTGTGGTCTTTGAGAATTCAGGGTTAAGAGCTCCAAAATAAGGTATTGAATAAGACTTTAATAGAACAAATAAGATAGGGGCAGGACAAACTCCTTCATTCCAAGAATAAGGATGTATATATTCACAATGTCTTTTACTGTATTTTATTTTTTTAATAGCATTTTATTTTTCTAAGTACATGCAAAGATATTTTTCAACATTCATCTTTGCAAGGCCTTGTGTTCCGATTTTTTTTTTCTCTTCCTTCCTGCTCCCTCTCTTCCCCAAGACATCCAGCAATCCTATATAGGTTAAACATGTGCAATTCTTCTAAATATATTTCCATATGTTGTGCTAAAAAGAAAAAGCATATTAAAAAGAGGGGAAAAAAGCAAAAAA
Source organism: Myrmecobius fasciatus (assembly GCA_023553655.1). Classification (NCBI taxonomy): domain Eukaryota; kingdom Metazoa; phylum Chordata; class Mammalia; order Dasyuromorphia; family Myrmecobiidae; genus Myrmecobius; species Myrmecobius fasciatus. The sequence goes on from JAJPUD010010046.1 coordinate 15,014, forward strand.
AAAAAAGCTCAAGCAAACAAATAGCAGCAGCAACAACAAAAAAGGTGAAAATATTATGCTTTGATACACATCCAGTCTCCATAGTTCTATCTTTGGATGTGGATGGCATTTTCAATAACAAGTCTATTGGAAATGCTTTGAATGATCTCACTATTGAAAAGAGCCAAGTCCATCATAGATGATCATCACATAATCTTGTTTTTAATATCTACAATGTTCCTTGCTATCTCACTCAGTATCAGGTCATGTAAGAATTTCTATGCCTTAGGATAGGATATCAGGACAAGGTAGGTAATAATGTTAACAATTTAGTGTTTGATAAACCCAAAGACCCCAGCTTTTGGGATAAGTACTCACTATTCAGCAAAAACTGCTGGGAAAATTGGAAACTAGTGTGGAAGAAATTAAGGCTGGACCCACACCTAACACCGCACACCAAGATAAGATCTAAATGGGTTCATGATCTAGATATAAAGAGTGATATTATAACCAAATTAGAGGAACATAGGATAGTTTACATCTTAGACCTGTGCAGATGGAATAAATTTATGTCCAAAGAAGATCTGGAACTCTTAATTGAACACCAAATACATAATTTTGATTATATTAAGTTAAAAAGTTTCTGTACAAACAAAACTAATGCAGACAAGATTAGGAGGGAAGCATCAAATTGGGAAATCATGTTTACATTTAAGGGTTCTGATAAAGGTGTCATCTCTAAGATATATAGAGAATTGTCTCATATTTATAAGAATTCAAGCCATTCTCCAATAGATAAATGGTCGAGGATATGAACAGACAATTTTCAGATGATGAAATTAAAACTCTTTGTAATCAAATGAAAAGGTGCTCCAAATCACTATTGATCAGAGAAATGCAAATTAAGACAACTCTGAGGTACCACTACACACCTGTGAGATTGGCTAAAATGATAGGAAAAGATAAAGATAAATGTTGGAGGGGATGTGAGAAGACTGGGACACTGATGCATTGTTGGTGGAGCTGTGAACGGATCCAGCCATTCTGGAGAGCAATTTGGAGCTATGCTCAAAAAGTTATCAAACTATGCATACCCTTTGACCCAGCAGTGTTTCTATTGGGCTTATATCCCAAAGAAATCATAAGAGAAGGAAAGGGCCCCACATGTGCAAGAATGTTTGTGGCAACTCTTTTTGTAGTGGCTAGAAACTGGAAACTGAATGGATGCCCATCAATTGGAGAGTGGCTGAATAAATTATGGTATATGAATGTTATGGAATATTATTGCTCTGTAAGAAATGACCAGCAGGATGATTTCAGAGAGGCCTGGAGAGACTTGCATGAACTAATGCTCAGTGAAGTGAGCAGAACCAAGAGATCATTATTCACGGCAACAACAATACTATATGAGGATCAGTTCTAATGGACATCACTCTCTTCAATAATGAAATGCTTCAAACCAGTTCCAATTGTTCGGTGAAGAGAGCCATATACACCCAGAGAGAGGGATGTGAAATGTGGACCACAACATAACATTTTCATGTTCTCTATTGAGGTTTGCTTGCATTGTATTTCCTTTATCAGATTATTCTTTCTTGTAGATATGATTTCTCCTGCACAAAAAATGATGCAATAACTATACATATATTCGATTTCTTAAGTATTCTAACATAATTATCATGTAGTGGATATCCTGCCATCTAGGGGAGGGGTAGGGAGTAGGGGGGGGAAATTTTGCAACAGAAAGCTTTGTAAGGGTTAATGTTTAGGAATTACCCATACATATGTTTTGCAAATAAAAAGTATTAATATAAAAAAGAGTTATTCTCACCTCATAAAAAAAGAATTTCTATGCATTTCTGAAATCAGCCTGCTGATCATTTCTTACAGAACAATACTATTCCATTTCATATACCATAACTAATTCAGCTATTCCTCAACTGATCCATTCAATTTCCAGTTCCTTGCCACTACAAAAAGGGGCTGCTTTAAACATTTTTGTACCTGTGAGTCTTTTCCCCTATTTTATGATCTCTTTGGGAGACAGACCTAGTAAAGTCACTGCTTGATGAAAGGGTATGAACATTCATGATCTGGATATAAAGAATGATATTATAAATAAATTAGAGGAACGTAGTATAGTTTACCTCTCAGACCTGTGGAGATGGAATAAATTTACGTCCAAAGAAGAACTGGAATTCTTAATTGAACAGCAGATAGAAAATTTTGACTATATTAAGTTAAAAAGTTTCTGTAGAAACAAAACCAATGTACTCAAGATTAGGAGGGAAGCAATAAATTGGGAAATCAACTTTACATTTAAGGGTTCTGACAAAGGCTTCATCTCTAAGATATATAGAGAATTGTCTCATATTTATAAGAATTCAAGCCATTCTCCAATTGATAAATGGTCAAAGGATATGAACAGACAATTTTCAGATGATGAAATTAAAATTATTTGTAGTCATATGAAAAGGTGCTCCAAATGCCTATTGATCAGAGAAATGCAAATTAAGACAACTCTGAGGTACCACTACACACCTGTCAGATTGGCCAAAATGACAGGAAAAGATAATGACGAATGTTGGAGGGGATGTGGGAAGACTCAGACACTGATGCATTGTTGGTGGAACCGTGAACGGATCCAGCCATTCTGAAAGCAATTTGGAACTATGCTCAAAAAGTTATCAATCTGTGCATACCCTTTGACCCAGCAACATTTCTATTGGCCTCATATCCCAAAGAAATCATAAAGGAAGGAAAGGGCCCCACATGTGCAAGAATGTTTGTGGCAGCTTTTTGTAGTGGCTAGAAACTGGAAACTGAGTGGATACCCATCAATTGGAGAATGGCTGAATAAATTATAGTGTATGAATGTTATGGAAAATTATTGTTCTGTGAAAAACGACCAGCAGGATGATTTCAGAGAGGCATGGAGAGACTTGGATGAACTGATGCTGGGTGAAATGAGCAGAACCAGGAGATCATTATACACAACAACAACAATACTATAGTGATGATCTATTTTGATGGACATGGCTCTCTTCAACAATGAAATGTTTCAAACCACTTCTAATTGTTCAGTGAAGAAAGCCAGAGAGAGGAATGTGAAATGTGGACCACAAAATAACATTTTCATGTTCTCTATCGATGTTTGCTTGCATTGTGTTTCCTTTCTTTGATTTTTCTTTCTTGTAGATACGATTTTTCTTGCACAACAATAAGTGTGGAAATATGTATACATATATTCAATTTGTCAAGTATTTTAACATAATTAACATGTAGTGGATATCCTGCCATCTAGGGGAGGGGTGGGGAGTGGGGGGGGAAATTTGTAACAGAAAGCTTTGTAAGCGTTAATGTTGAAGAACTACCCATACATATGTTTTGCAAATAAAAAGTTTTAATAATTAAAAAAAAGAAATGGTATGAACAGTTTGATAACTTTTTGAGCATAGTTCCAAATTGCTCTCCAGAATGGTTGAATCCATTCACAGTTCCACAAATAATGTATCAGTGTCCCAGTTTTCCCCCAGCCCCTCCAGCATTCATCATTACCTTTTCCTGTCATCTTAGTCCATCTGAGAGCTATGAAGTGGTACCTCAGAGTTGTCATAATTTGCCTTTCTCTAATCAATTATGATGTAGAATATTTTTTCATATAAGTACAAATGACTTTAATTTATTTGTCTGAAATTTGTTCGTATTAATTGGGCATTTATCAATTAGTGAATGGCTTGTATTCTTATAAATTTGAGTCAATTCTCTATATATTTTAGAAATGAGGCCTTTATCGGAAACATTGGATACAAATTCTCCCCCACCCAGTTTTCTGCTTCCCATCTAATCTTGACTGCATTGATTTTGCTTGTGCAAAAACTTTTTTTAATGTAATCAAAATTATCCATTTTGCATTTAATAATGTTCTCTAGTTATTCTTTGGCCAAAAATTCCTCCCTTCTACTATCCCTTGTGCTCCTAATTTGCTTATAGTATCATCTTTTATGTCTAAATGATGAACATATTCCAACCTAATCTTCATAAAAGATGTTAGATGTTAGTAAATGTCTAGTTTCTGCTACATTATTTTCCAGTTTTTCCACCAATTTTTGTCAAAAAAGTGTTTTTGTTCCAGATGCTGGAGTCTTCAGGTTTATCAAATATTATATTAGTATGGTCATCAACTGTTGCATCTTGTGAACCTAATTTATTCTACTAATCCACTATTCTGTTTCTTAGGCAGTACCAAATGGTTTTGATGATCACTGCTTTAGGACATAGTTTTATGTCTGGTACAACTAGGCATTTACATTTTTTTTTTTTTGCCTTTTTTCATTAATTTTGAAATTCTTGATGTTTTGATCTGCCAGATGAATTTTATTTTTTTCTAGTTCTATAAAGTAATTTCTTGTTAGTTTAATTTATGTGACACTGAATAAATAGATTAATTTAGATAGAATTGTCATTTTTATTACATTAGTTCAGCCTATTCATGAACACTTGATATTCTTCCAATTGTTTCGATCTAATTTTATTTGTGTAAAAAATGTTTTGCAATTGTGTTCATATAACTGATGCTAAGTGAAGTAAGTGAGTAGAATCAAGACAACATTGTACACAGCAACAAGAAGATGATGTGATGAACAACTCTGATGGACTTGGCTCTTTTCAACAAAAAGGTGACTCAGGCCAATTCCCATAGACTTGTGATGGAGAGAGCCATCTGCATCCAGAAAGAGGATCATGGAGACTGAATGTGGATTACATCCTAGTATTTTTACCTTTTTTTCATTCTCATTTTTTCCTTTTTGATCTAGTTTTCTTGTGCAGCATGATAAATATGGAAATATGTTGAGAAGAATTGCACATGTTTAATCTATATTGAATTATTTGCTATGTAGGGGAAGGAGGGGGGCAAGAGAGAGAGAAAAATTTGGAACACAAGGGTTTGCAAGGATGAATGTTGAAAACTATCTTTGCATGTATTTTGAAAATAAAAAGCCATTATTTAAAATAAAATAGTATTCATATAGTTCCTGGCTTTGTCTTGGTAGGTAGACTCCCAAATATTTTATATTATCTACAGTTATTTCAAATGAGTTTCTCTTTCTATCACTTGCTGCTGGGCTTTGTTGGTAACATATAGAAATGCTATGCCTTCTATTGCCTTTTCTTAAAGTATTCAATTAGACTTTGATAAATTATAACTACTTACCCTTAAAATAATTTCTCTGAATGTGCATTGCATCTGACAGCTGTTATGAAAAGCATTGCAAAGAAGCTTCTTAGACTGTTTGCCTCCACTGAATATTCTAGTCATATGTATATATGAATAGGGAGCTTATCTTATCTTGCTCTTTGAAAAGCTTGCATATTAAAGCATTTGACATTTTCCTTTTTCTTTAACTTTTCCAGTCTAATGGATGTGATTTGGGAGAAGTCAAGTCTTAAAGAAACAGCCTACTTTTCTGAGGAATAATACAACATTGCAGCAACAATTTTACTACTATTAACTAAAATTTCTCCAAAGATGCAATAATTGCTCTTACTTTCTTACTCCTTATCTATTAAATATTTGAAATGGAGGGAGTTATGTATTTATGTTATTCAGTTTACTCATTTTAAAATTCTGAAAAATGAGGTGAAGTGACTTTTTTTTTTTTTTTTGCTGAGGCAATTGGGATTAAGTGATTTGTCCAGGGTCACACAGCTAGGAAATGTTAAGTGTGTGAGGCCAAATTTAAACTCAGGGTTTTCTGACTTCAAAGCTGATGCTATATCCACTCCACCAACTAGCTGTCTCTCCCTTAGGGATTTTGAAGCAGAACTCCTTAATTCTTGTCTTTCCACTAACTCTATAAGCTCTATGTTGAGTTATTATATAATTGAATCACAAAGAGATGAGAATAGAATTTGAGTCAAAATTTTAGTGTAGGTGAAGCTTAAAATATAAATTGTGGGATCATTAGCAATAGTTCTTTATGGAAATTGTGAGGAAGCCCAGGTAACAACAAGGCTTGTGTATCTCAGGAAAAGGAACTCCATGGGAGCCAAAGCTATGGTTTTCCTCTCCTTTGATTGATTGGGCCATAACCTGAGGGGATGAGGCAAGGAATGCTGGAGACCAAGGAGGGAGAAAATAGTCTACTAGCTAGATAAGAAGTGTTTGAAATTAGATAAATATCTTGAGGCCTTCACCATAGAGATGGAGGATTAATTACCTTCCATTTGTGGATTTGGAACTATAGAGGATGTGGATGATGAAGATGATGGTGGTGGTGATTAATAACTAACAGTTATATAGGACCTTAAGTTATGCAGAACACTTTTTAACATATTTCATTTCATCTACCTGACAATTCTTGGAGAAAGGTCTATTATTATCCCCATTTTATGGAGATGAAATTTGAGGCAGGAAGAGGTTAAGTGTCTTCTATGAAATGAGAATTTGTGGCTGCATTTGAACTCAAGTCTTCCTGCCTCAAAGGCCAATATTGTGTTTGCTGGGCCATCTTACTGCTTAACTGACTTTATTCCAAAGTTGGATAAATCAATTGTGAGCTCACAAATATCATTTAGAATTTACATAATATATAGTCTCATTATTCTATATAAATTTCTGCTATAAATAATTTGCATTCATGTTTTGCTCTTATCATGTATACATATACAATCATTCATGCCTATATGCCTCAAATAATAAAGAATCAAATGCATAATTAAACTACAAACTTTCTGTAATAAATGAAAATGTGTACAAAATATTTTATATAATTACTGGGAGATTAGAAATGACAGATAAATATTTGAAAAATCTAAGGAACAACTATCTGCATCAAGTACTGCACAATTTTCAATAAGTATGAGAAATTGAATTTGATCATATTCAAAAGCAAAGTGAGATGGATGACCCAGAACTTTTTTAGGATGTTACTTTGTGGCTAGAAGAGAACAAGACTTTATTAAAAAATTGATCTGCTTTAGTGAACCCATCAGAATTGAATTATTTCATTAAGTAAACTCAGATTTTCAAGGAAAAGATTAAATGAAAAATGCAAAAACAGACAAAGTAAAGAGTGGTGAAAAGCAACCACTAAATATAAATGTTAAAATACTAGCAAGATGAAAATTATTATAAAAAACAATGTCTTGGTGAGGTAGAGGAAAGGTGGCTGAGAGAAACCAGGAAATTGCCTGAGTTTTTCCCAGTTTCCCTTAGAAACAACATTAAATCAAACCACTAAACAGATCCTGGAATAACAGAACTCACAAAAAGCCAGAAAGAAACAAATTTCCAGTTTTACTTAGGACTTCAGAAAAGAAGGTATTCCAGTGCAGAAGGTGTCACGGTAAAACAGCAGGATGCTCTTTGTTACAATACAAATCAGCAACCAAGGACTCAGCAGGTTAGTGGCACAACAGGCTAATGAGGAGGCCTGTAGCTCCAGCACAGAAGATAAATTACCAGCCCTGGAACCCAGACACAACAGGCAAAACTAGGCTACACTACTCCAGACTAATGAACAAGCTATAAGCACCCAAGGCCCTGGCATGGAAACCTGACCCTCAGCACAAGAAACCCTGTGTCCCAAGAGCATCATAAAACTTTTTTAAAATGAGCCCCAAAGCAACAAGAGCCTTGACCACAGAAAGCTACCATAGTGACAGGGAATCTAAAAACTCAAATTCCAAAGAGAACAACAACATCAAAATATGAATGGTTTCAAGCCCATAAAGATCTTATAGAAGAACTCAAAAAGGATTTTAAAAATCAGGAGAGAGCAAAGAAAAACTGGGAAAAGAAACAAGATCTTTGCATAATTATGGGGAAAAAAAAGACCTGGAAAGCTTGGAAAAGGAAGCCCAAAAATTGACCTAACAAAATAAATCCTCAAAAAATAGAATTGGACAGATGGAAAAAAATAGTCAACTTTAGTAAAAGAATTAGCCTTTAAAAGTAGAATTGGTCAAATGGAAAAAGAGCTACAAAAGCTAACTGAATAAAATAATTCCTTAAAAATTGGAAGAGGGCAAGTGGAAGCTAATGATTCTATGAGGCATCAAGAATAAATCAAACAAAATCAAAAGAATGAAAAATAGAAGAAAATATAAAATACCTCATTGGAAAAACAACCGACCTGGAAAATAGATCCAGGAGATAAATTGAAAAGTGTTAGACTACTGGGAAACCACAGGGAAGGAAAACTGATAGAATGGAGGGTAGAGGTGAGAGCAGATGAGAGAGTTGATGGTCAGAGCAAAACACTGGTAAGGAGGGACAGATTAAAAAGTTATAAAACATATAAATGGGGAAATAGAATAGAGGGAAATACAGAGTTAATCATAATTGTGAATTTGAAGAGGATGAGCTCTCCTATAAAACAACACAGTGGATTAAAAAACAGAATCCTACAATATGTTGTTTACAAAAGATACATTTGAAGCAGAGATATACACAGAGTAAAGATAAAAAATTCAAAAGAAGGTGACATAGATGTGCCAGATATTAAACTATATTATAAAGTAGTAATCATCAAAATCCTCTGATGATATCTAAGAAATAGTGGTGGATCTATGGAATATATTAAATATACAAGACATAGTAGTAAATTACTATAGTAATCTAGTATTTGATAAATCCAAAAACTCCAATTTTGGGGATAAAAACTTACTATTTGACAGAAACTGCTGGGAAAATTAGAAAATACTATGGCAGAAAATAGACATAGATCAACATTTCACATCCTATAGATAAGTTCAAAATGAATACATAGTGTGGATATAAAGAGTGATGTAATAGACAAATTAAGAGAGTAAGAAATAATTTCCCTATCAGGAAAGGTCTGTAAAACTGCTTATCTTTTGATCCAGCAAAACCACTAATAGGTCTTTATTGTAAAGATATCATAAAAAAGACAAAAATGTGTACATATGTAAAATATTTATATCAGCTGTGTGTGCGTGTGTGTGTGTGTGTGTGTGTGTGTGTGTGTGTGTGTGTGAAATGAAAATTGAGGCAATTCTCAGCAATTAGGAAATGGCTGAACACTTTGTTATATATAAATATAATAAAATACTATTGGTCTATAAGAAATGAGGAGCACATGGATTTCAGAAAAATCCTTGCTTCTGTCCTTCTGTTCTTCCTTTTTTCCCCTTGTTTCCTCCTTTTTTCTTTCCTCCCTTATTCTTTTTCTCCTCTTCTCTCCTTTCTATTACTTTCCTTTTGCTTCCAAAATATATTTTATTTTATCATTCCTATCTCTACGTAGCATTACTAAAATTGGTCCCTTTCCCACAGGGCTCAACATGGACACATAGTTTAGATATAAAGATTAATGTAATAGGCATCTTAGGAGAGCAATAAATTCTTTCTTTTTTTATTCCTTTCTTCCTTTTTTCTCTATTTTTTATCCATTTTTTTTGCCTCAAGATCAGTATAAGTTTTGCATTAATAAGCAAGTGAATAAGATTGATAAGCTATTAAAATACAGAACAATCACTTCTGATACCATGCCTTTAAATCTTTGCTTCTCTATTGCATCAGCCACAAAACTTGCCCATATGTTATTAATCTGTGAAACTTTACTTTTCATTCAGGTTCTTCATAAAAATGGATGACAGAACTACAAAGGAAAAAATATTAGTATGGAATATTGCTTTCCTGTTATAGGAAACCTGTAAAATTACTTTCCCACTGTTTTATGGATTTTATTTTATGTTAGCATATGAGTTTTCAATGTTGGCTAACTGCTTTGATAGATGTGTCATTTCATTGATGTGACTCCTCCCTCTACTAATATATATTCAAAGACTTTTTAAAAAGACCCTAAAGTCTTCAGTTTTTTAAATCCTCAGCAATTCTCAAACATGCTATTCCACAAATTCTACAAAAGAGATTTATCTACTATGTTAGAGCATTTTTCTCTTTATCATATCTCATAGATCAAATGTATCATTTTTCATTCTAGTCTAATGACCCTGAATTGCTTTTCTTTTTTGGTCATATACAGTATATATTCAGAGGCTCAAAAGCACTGGACTTGAAGTTAGAAAGATCTGAGTTCAAATTCGGTCTCAGATGCTTACTAACTGTGCAAGTCATTTACACATTACATTTGGGCAAATCATTTTAACCTCTCTCTGCTTCATATATATATATATATATATATATTACAGAAAAATGGAGATAATAACACTGACCTCCCAGGGTTGTTGTGAGGTAAAAATGAGCTTACATTTGTAGAGAATCTTGCAAATCTTAAAACATTATAAAAATGCTAGCAATTATTGCTAGTTATTAATGCCTTGCTACAAAGGCACTTGGTATTTCATTAGGAGTCAGTAGACTTCAAATTTCTTCTCTAATAATGACTAGTTGTATAATTCTGGACAAGTCATTTTATCTTTCTAGACCTAAGTTTCTGTTAGTCCTAGAAATACTTTTAGGAAAATTAAGGGAATAGACTAGGCAATCTCTAAAGTCCCTTGCAAAATATATATATATATTTAGAAAATATCAACATTAATAAAGAATTCTTCTCTTGGAACTAGGCATCTCCTATGACATTGACACCTTGAACTAGTGTATGTTTCTGTATTTTATACTTCATTTAAATTTGATATTTAATGGTTTACTGAATATTATTAGCATTATATATTCTTCCATCATAGAAATGTATATAATTTTAATGTGATTATGTGAGATACCTTGTCTGGGAAGAATTTTCAAAGTAACATTTTGTTCTATTCATTCAAATATTTCTTGAAAGTGAGCAGTTAATACAGAGAAATCATAATCTTAAACCTCAGCAAATTGCATGATTGACAAGATGTGGTATGGGAATGTTCAATTGCTTCCTCCAAGAGTACCTCAGTTATTAGAAGATGGAGTCCAAATGTGGCATTTTCACTATCTTGCTGATAAGAATTGGTCACTAAACATGTCAGAAATTATGTTTTATTTCTTCTCTATATCATGAACAAACACTCTTGTCTCTTGTGATGATCTGGGTTAACCTTGTGACAAATATTCCTTTGTATACTCATTTTCTTCTTTCATTTATCTTTCAGTTTTTTAATTTTATGCAGCTTGCAGGCTTCATGTTTCCTATTCTACATAGTTTTACAAATGATATCTTCTAAACCGAGGTTACTCATATCTCTTTAATAAGGAGATCATTTGTTGCCTGATAGAATTTATGGTATGGATGTGTGTGAATTTTGACCAGTGGTAAAGTAGTAACTGTGTAATAAGTAGCTTGGGAATGGGAATGGGGAGGAATGCATGCATGATAAACTTTTAAGTTTACTCTGCATTATTAGCATTTTTCTTCATAATTTTTCATTTAAAAATCAGTAAAATTTTAAATCAGTCACTGTTTTTTAACATTTGCCAACTTCTCAAGTATAAATGCTCACACTAAAAATTTAAGTCATGAGAAAAGGTTGGATTATCTCCAGAATGGACCTAGGTCTCCCTGTCTTTTCAGTGTTGTTACTACTTTGCTTGTATTAAATTTCATTAAGAAATGGTGATATTTATAAGATCAAAGTTTGACCTTTATCTCTCCTTTTTTGGTGAAGCAGTTTCATTTAAACAATTTGGATTGGAGCCACAGTTATTAAATACAGTTATGTGATTTCCTCTTTCATTCTCTTTTCGAATTTCATGTTTACTGTAAACTTTCCTTTTCTCAGTGGACTAAGTTCCTGGCAGCTTAGGGATGCTATACTTGTAACTACTTGTTTACTGACTGATATTGTAGAAAGTGATTTTTTTTCCCATGATGCCTGGTATTCACCATGACCACTGTCGTCTGCCTCATTTCTTAAAATTTTTATGTGTGAAACCTGTGAATAATTTCCAAATGTTCGGATTCTCATAATTCCTTGCTCCAACTATGTTTTCCCAAATAGTATTCACCATTCATTGAAGTCATTTAGTATTAAGTTTTCTATTGTTCTGAGTAACTTTGAGCCGGTTTTCTTGCATACTACCAGATGATATGTACTTCTTTGATCAGAACGTATCCCATGATAATGTAAGCCCTCATGCTGATGGATAACCATGGGGTGGCAGAAGTCTTTGATTTTCCCCATTACATTTAGGAGGGAAAAGCCCCCATATTTGATATATATCTATGTCATATTTATATAGGATATAGATATACATGCATATATACAGACATTTATACTTGTTTATATGCATACATACATAAACACATATACATATAGACACATATGTATATGTATATTGTGTCCATTATGTCTTATCAATTTCTCCAAATCTTGATCTATATAATAGGGGTCCTAGAGTATTGATGAAATGATGAACTGAAAGAGATGGGGCCAGCTTTAGGATTAGAATACTTGACCTTTGTTCAATTTAAATGTATTATATTTGTCATGCCTATGAGAACCATAAGGAAATTCCCATAAACACTTCATTATTCAGGACTAGATTGTAGTAGAGAAATAAAAAAATAAGGATAAAAGATTTCAGTACTATCTGTGGAAACATAAATTATCTTAGTGTATGTGATTAAGAACAAAAGTTTTAGAGAGAGAAGTGAAGAAATCCAAGGAATGGTTCCTTGGGGGTGCCCATATTGAGGATCAGGAAATAGATGATTAACTAGAAAGAAAAGTTAAAGAGTATCAGATATTACCAAACAAACAAACAAACAAAAAACTGATAAAAGTGAGGAAAGACTATCAGATTTAGTACTTAAAACTATTGGTAACCTAAAAGAAAGAATAATTTAAATTGGCTGGTAGAATAAGTAGGCAGATGGCAAGGACCTGAGAAGAAAATTGGTAGCATGGAAGTAGAAGGAATGAGTACATACAAGTTAATCAAAGTGTCTAGCAGTGTAATGAAGAAAGATACAAGATCTTAAAGGGATGAGTTAATCAAGTGAAATATTTTGATGGGTAGTATGAATATATTATAAGTTTCTAAGGAACTTATACTAAATGACCATATGCTATATGCTTTTACTAAATTACTATAATATAAATTATATAATATATAATAATATAATACATAATATAAATAACTATAATATACTATAATATGAATTACTGTAATATACTAAATATACTATAATAAACTGAATAACTAATTTGAGATTGAAGATGAGAAAGAAATGTTGAATGATCAAAGATCCAAGTTTCTGGAAAAGAAAGAAAAGGATAATTAATAGCAAAATAGAAGAAATGCTCTTAGAAAAAAGAACATTCTCTTACTCAGAAACATAATTAAGAGATATTAGTAAAAATGGCTTGAGTTGTGAGATAGAGTATGGGAAATTAGATCCTTCACAATTGAATGAATTTTTTTTTCAGTAATGTAGAAATTTAGGGCATCTGCTGAAAAAAGGAGGAAGAGGATAAAAGAAAGTTCAGAACATTTGTTAAAGAAAGTTATAGAGTCAACCAAGGAAAAATAAATAAAAATTACCATCAACAGTATGGGCTCTTGTTATTATTTTCATGGGGAGGAAGGGGTTTGAGTCAGGGCACATATGATTATTAATAACAGGCTAGAGGTATAGCAGCAATTATTGGGCCACATCCCACAGCCAAATTGCATGGGTCTATGACTCATTTTGTTTCTCACCTGAGTTGTCATTTTTCTCTTCATATAGGCAATTTGGTGAGTTTCCACTCAAAGGGGCTCACCATGTTAGCCTCAGACTTAGTGTAGACAATTGCTCAGCTTTAGTCCTACTTTAGCTCAGAACTCCCAAGCTGAAAATATCTACCAGCGTCAAATTCCTGTCTACTATAAATCAGAGGCCTGAAATAGCACATCTAGCTCCAGTTGGCATTGGGGGGGGAAGGACTTTTTCTAAAGCCAGTCTTCAGGGCAGCGTAAATTTTTGTAAAGTTGCTTAGAGACTCAGGAATATGAGTTTATGTCGAAGCTGATCCAGGGTGATCCATTTTCTTGGTCCCCTATACTTTCAACCTAGACATCATCCTTAACTCTTAAGTTTCAAGTCCTACTTCATCTCATATCCAGTCAGTTATGAAAGCCTGTTGATTTTACCCTAGTAATATCTCTCTCATGCTTCCACTTCTTTCCTTTGACATTATCACCTCCATATGCATGTTTAATTAGTACAATGTCTGTGTTGAAGATTACTGAAGTACTTGAAAAAAAGACTGCTTGTATATGAGTGAATTGATATGTAGAGAGCAACCTTAATGGTTAGATAGTGTAATAATAGAGTTCTGCAAGTTAGTGAATGTTGCAATAAGCCAGTGAAATGCATGCAATAAAAATAGTTGAGATCAGAAGACATATAATAATGGCATCAATAATATTTTATATTTATGTTTATAAAATTTATTTTTATATAATGTATGTTTACAAATATTATGTTGGGTTTCCTCTTAAAGTCATTTCATTGGGACATGTTCTTTTTTCCAATGGTATCTATGACTTTCAATTTCCATGTTTCTCAGTAATCCCTTAGCCACACAGTATGCATCCAAATAGAAGAAGAATGCAGTGATGAAAAAAGGTGACATATAGTATTAAACAAAAATAGAAGCAAAATCAAATCATAAACTGACTGAAAAGGACCTTAGAAACCATTAAATGTGGTTGCCTATTTTTATAAAGAGGCCCAGAGAGACTGAAACACATATTTATTAATTGTCGGAGGCAAGATTTGAAACTAGATCATCCTGACTTCAACTCCAGTGATCTCTCCATTCTTCCACACTGTCTGTCTGAATTATTCCATTTAAGTCCCTAGAAAATGATATTTGGAAATATCAGACATTTTAAGAGTTCTTTTATTCAAAAATTTTATTCAACAATAGAAGTCAGTATAATATACAAAGACTACAAGCTTCCTGGAATGTTTAAAGACATTATCCCATTTGTAGGTACCCAGACCTCACCTGAAATTTCCTTCGTCTGTATTTTTTTTTACATCATTTCTGTTACCACATTAGTGAAATTATTAGACCCAGACACATAGCATATTGTAGAAAGGAAATAATTTATGCTTTAAGCATTTTAGCTAGTAGACAAGGCTACAAAATTGACCAATCCATGTCCTATCCTAAACATAGATTACTAATTATTATAATATACTAAGCCCTAAATAAAACACAAGAGTGGGCTTAAAGGCTTAAAACCTAATGGATACTTGAGGAAATTATAACATAAAAATTCAATTTCAATATATTCTTTTCAGAATGGCAGCCTAGAAGCTACTGCTTTTAATGCTAATTTACTGGGATCTAGAATTAGTACATGTTCTTTAAGCTCTTTAGGGCCTCATACCAAATTTTTCTGCCCACTTTCATTTAGTATGCTGGAAGAAAAAGAAATCCCCCAAAAAACTGAAATTGGCTGTTTCAGTAGCTGCTATGTAGCTATGAAAGATCCCTACTACTTCAGAACAGTTTGCTATTACTCATTACTGTAAAAATGTCATTACTGCATTATTAATTAATTAAAAATAGCATTAATAAATCCATTCCTGTTAACATAGTTTTTGGAAAAATAATTGTATATAGTGAAATAAAAAAGGGGAGAATGACTATTTTATATATTTTTTCCAAATTTTTCTAATGTTTTTGTAAGTAGGAGACAGATTCTCATATCTGCTTCTAAGTTTAATCTTTTGCAATATATCATTTTGATTTAAGTAATATAAAGAAAACCCAACACTGGTATGGAGTTAGAAAGAAGAAACCTATTTTAATAGTTTTGTATTATTATAAAAATAATTTGATATAGTGTATCTCCAGCAGTATGCAAATCACATTTGGATAACTATTGCTTTGATAATAGGAAATACATGTTTATACTTTGGTTCCTCTTTTAAAATTAAAGTTCCTTCACATTCTGAGGAAATCACAGACCAGCAAGAGAGTTCTAAAAGGAATGTAATGAATGTATTAAGTAATTTGATGAAAAAATAATATTATACACAATGGAGATTCACAATTTTTATTAATATATTATTGTTTTCTCTGTGTATGCTTATAATACTAATATTTGAAAATTTCTTTTTATTCAAAAGCACAAATCAGGATGTTAATCTCAGTGCCCCTGAGAACCACATTCTAAGGAAAGAGAATTTTTGACTTAGCTTGGATTATTCAGAAAGGTCAAATCAGGTCAAGAAGCATTTATTAAGCACCAAGATTGTGCCAGGTACTGTGCATGTGCTTGGGATCGATTTTGATTTTTATTGTAACAAATGACTAGTTTAGCTAAAAACAAGCAATGAAATTTAAAAATACCAACAACATTGGTAGCAAGTTGTTTTCTGTTTGTTAAAATTAATCATTTTCAATTTTTGATGTTATTTGATGTTTACCATGTCCAGCACAAACTGACTCTTTTTTCAGTGAAGGTTTTTTATAATATACCAGAAAGGAGAAACTTTAATGATCTCAAAGGTTTTAGCCTCTTTTCATTCTTACTCTCAGGCCATATTTTCTTTTTTTTTTTTATTAAAGCTTTTTATTTGCATAACATATATATAGGTGGTTCTTCAACATTGACCCTTACAAAGCTTTCCGTTACAAATTTCCCCCCTATTCCCCTCCCCTCCCCTAGATGGCAGGAAGTCTACTACATGTTAATTATATTAAAATATTTGACAAGTTGAACATATGTATACATGTTTCCATACTTATCTTGCTGTTCTAGAACAATCGTATCTACATGAACAAAAAAGATCTGATAAAGGAAACTCTCAGGCCATATTTTCAAGTTAGTGTTTTTTTTTTTTTAACCATTTTCTTGCACACCTTTGTAGTGAAGATACTAAATCTTTAAAAAAAAAAAAAATTGAGCCCCAGCCCTGAAGTCAGGAGGACCTGAGTTCAAATCTGATCTCAGACAATTAACATTCCCTAGCTGTGTGACCCTGGGCAAGTCACTTAACCCCAACTGCCTCAGCCAAAAAGCAAAAAAAAAAA
>JAJPUD010010046.1:41393-65557 GCA_023553655.1 Myrmecobius fasciatus
TGGTTTGAAACATTTCATTGTTGAAGAGAGCCATGTCCATCAGAATTGATTGTCATATAGTACTGTTGTTGCCGTGTATAATGATCCCCCAGTTCTGCTCATTTCACTCAGCATCAGCCCATGCAAGTCTCTCCAGGCCTCTCTGAAATCATCTTGCTGGTCATTTCTTACAGAACAATAATATTCCATAGTATTCATATACCATAATTTATTCAGCCATTCTCCAATTGATGGGCATCTTTTCAATTTCCAGTTTCTCGCCACTACAAGAAGGGCTGCCACAAACATTTTTGCACATGTGGGGCCCTTTCCCTCCTTTAAAATCTCTTTGGGATATAGGCCCAGTAGAAACACTGCTGGATCAAAGGGCATGCACTGTTTGATAACTTTTTGAGCATAGCTCCAAATTGTTCTCCAGAATGGCTGTATCCGTTCACAGCTCCACCAACAATGCAACAGTGTCCCAGCCCTCCCATTCCCTCCAACATTCATCATTAACTTTTCCTGTCATTTTAGCCAATCTGACAGGTGTGAAGTGGTATCTCAGGGTTGTCTTGATTTGCATTTCTCTGATCAATAGTGATTTGGAGCACCTTTTCATATGACTATAAATAGTTTTAATTTCATCCTCTGAAAATTGTCTGTTCATATCCCTTGACCATTTATTGATTGGAGAATGGCTTGAATTTTTATAAATATGAGACAATTCTCTATATATTTTAGAGATGAGACCTTTATCAGAACCCTTAAATGTAAAGATGATTTCCCAATTTATTGCTTCCCTCCTAATCTTGTCTGCATTGATTTTGTTTGTACAAAAACTTTTTAACTTAATATAGTCAAAGTTATCTATCTGGTTTTCAATTGAGAGTTCTAGTTCTTCTTTGGACATAAATTTATTCCATCTCCATAGGTCTGAGAGGTAAACTATATTACGTTCCTCTAATTTACTTATAGTATCACTCTTTATATCCAGATCATGAACCCATTTAGATCTTATCTTGGTATGTGGTGTTAGATGTGGGTCAAGCCCTAATTTCTTCCACACTAGTTTCCAGTTTTCCCAGCAGTTTTTGTCAAATAGTGAATACTTATCCCAAAAGCTGGGGTCTTTGGGTTTATCAAAAACCAAATTGCTATAGTTATTGCCTAGTTTGTCTTGTGATTCTATCCTATTCCACTGATCGACTACTCTATTTCTTAGCCAGTACCAAATGGTTTTGATGACCGCTGCTTTATAATATAGTTTTAGATCTGGTACAGCAAGTCCACCATCGTCAGCCTTTTTTTTCATTAATCCCCTTGAAATTCTTGACCTTTTGTTTTTCCAAATGAACTTTGCTACTATTTTTTCTAGATCTGTAAGATAATTTCTTGGGAGTTTGATTGGTATGGCACTAAATAAGTAAATTAGTTTGGGTAATATTGTCATTTTAATTATATTCGCTCGTCCTACCCACGTGTGCTAGTATTTTTTTAAAAAAAGAAAAAAATAGTATGCAAATGAAATGCTATAGTTCAAACCAGTTTTTTCTCTCAGATGGTTATTTAGGTTTAGTTTCCCTTTAGTTCTAAATGCTGAATTTGAGGTCATAGGACTTAGATTTTAATCTTTGCTTTACATACTTACTAGGTGTATGGCATTGGGCAAATGTCATATACCTAGTAACATCTCTGAGACTCAGTTTCCTGGTCAATATGAGTTGATATTTGAGTTCCCTTACCTTTCTCTGCATCTAAGGTCCTATGATTTCTACCAATACAAGTTATTTTAAAACATGGATTTAATTCTTTCTAAGAATAGCAGAGATAAATATCATAATCCATAAAACTTTGTGGAAGAAACTTTTTGTTTGTTTTTTTTGGATTTTTACAGGAAAAGCAAAATGTGCCTTATTTCAAAGAATATCTAATAACACACAATGGTGTTATGGTCTGCTTTTCTCATCTTCTACAAGAAACCTGTCTCAGCTCCCCTTGATGCTAGTACTTTCCCTTTAGGATTATCTTCAACTTACCCTCTATATATCTATATTATACATAGTTTGCTTGTTATTCCCCTCACTAGAATGTGAATTCCTTGTGGGAAGGGGTTATTTTTTTTGTTTGTTTGTTTGTTTTTTTGTTTGTTTTACTTTCCAGCTCTTAGTACAATATGGAGCACATACTAAGAACTCAATATTTACAGAACAGTAAGGGTACAGAAAATTTATTTTACTTATGTTCTTGATGAGGTTGTGTTTCATAAGTATTTTTTGAAAGGCTGGGAGAAGCAATTCTTTCTCTTAGAGATTGACGCAAGAAACTTTTCCTCTGCTAAATGCCAGAAACCTTGCTCAGAATACTAGTGATGATTAGATCAGGGGTGCCTAAATTAGGCAGCATTATCTTTTGTATCTGGTAGAAGGGAGATTCTTGATATAATCTTGGTCAAGAAGAGAATGTCCCCCAAAATGGATCATATCCATATATTCAGTACTCTCTCATTGTTAAATTTCATTTCAATTCAGTAAATATCCATGGAGTTCAATGAATAAAGAAAATAAATAAGTACTCTATCAAACACTAGGAATGCAAATTTAAAAAAAGCAAAACAGTCCCTCCTCTTTAAGATCCCAAAATTCAGTGAGGAAAACAACACATATAAGAAGTTTCAGGTATAAGGGTGATGCATACACATATACACATAAGCAGTTAACATTGTCTGAGGGGAAGGGATGTAGTATTTTCAAACACTAAGTAGCTATTGATCTCCTTTTGACTAAGAAAGCTTGTGAAATTACAATCTTCAAGCACAAAAGGGCCTTTCCACTTTACTGAGTTCCATTTTATCCAACATTTTGTCTGCTAATGCAAACTAATGCTTAAGTTAAGTTTGTCACATTTATAACAAGGTATGTGCCTATAGTTGCTTTGAAGGTAATTCTCCCTTCCCCTGCAACCCTCCTCCCAAACTACTATGATACTGTCTTTCATTACAATGCCTTATTTTCAAAGATTCTATTTCAACCAGTATAGCTTTCACTATTTCACGTTATTAGAGAAGAGCAGAAGAAAAAGAGGGAGCCACAGTTAATAGAGAAGCATTCATCATTTAATTTATGAGTTTTATAGACTATAGACTGGTGAATAATTAAGGCTGCTGAATTTTCATCAGCTACTGATTTGTTAATTAACTTTTTATCATACTGTATGATATATAATATACATAGTTTGGTTGTAATAAATTGTATTTTATTAAAATGAATTGAATCATATTGCTCAATATAATATTAATAATTGAATTTGTCTTATTAAATAGTTTCTTTTGAAAGATGTAAGTGTTATAGGGTACATTTATATTTATTATGGTGAGTAATTTCATTCCATATATATATATATATCCATAAAAGATTTACTGTTGAATATATCTTCCCCATCTTACTATCTATTTTTAAAATTCTCCTGTCTTCATAATAATGCATATTATGATGGCAAACATTTGTTTCCAATTGCTCTTTACCATGTATGCAGAATAGATATTTTTAGTTTTGTGACTGCTATTCACCATTAACAGTGTTTTTCACATTGAATTCACAATTTCTGAGCCATCTTACAACTACATTTATTTTCCACTAAGATCTGGATTGATACAGTAGAAATTATATTTAAAAAAGCCAACTATATTAAGGCAAATCCTATTTATTTAACTGGTCCATGTTTTAAAAGAGAAAAATGAAATGCAACTCATTTTTTAGCAGAATGGTATAGTGAAAAGGCCACTTTTTACTAGGTAGGACAATGTCTGAAGTTATATATACATAAATACATGCATACCCACATATATATGTATTTACCATTAGTAATCCAGTAAACAAATTAGCATTTATTAATCAGCTATTATATGCAAGTCATTGTGTTAGTATCATGGGAATATAAAAATAAAAGATAAAATAGGCCTTGTATTCAAGGAGCAGTAGTTAGCTGCTGGGCCTGGCATCAGGAGGGCCAGAGTTCCAAATCTGGCCTTAGATATGTATTAGCAGTTTGATCCTCAGCAAGTCATTTAACTCTCTTTGCCTTAATTTCCTCATATGTAATATGAACTGGAAGGAAAATAAAATGGCCCAAATGAGATCATAAAGACCTCAAGGAGTTTACCTTTTAGTAATCTTTTAGTAGATGTGAGGCCTTGGGCAGATAATTTAACTTCTCAGAATCTTAGGAGATAATATTTTACATCTCTTACACAGTAGCTCGATAATTCATATAATGGACAGGAAATAAGAAAGACAAATTTCAATCTTGTCTTAGATACTTGCTAGCTCTCTATGTCTCTCTATGTCTCTCTGTCTCTATCTGTCTGTGTATCTCTGCCTCTGTCTATCTCTGTTTCTGTCTGTCTTTCTCTCTTTGTCACTCCTTCTCTTTCTTCCTTCCTGTCTGTCTGTCTGTCTGTCTGTCTGTCTGTCTGTCTCTTTATTTCTGTCTCTGTCTCTGTCTCTTTCTGTTAATTCCTCTCTTTCTCCTTCTCTCTCTCTCTGTGTCTCTTTCTCCCTTTCTTTGTCTCTGTCTCTATCTCTGTTTCTGTCTCTCACACACATACATGTATCATATACATGTGTGTATGTGTGTCTATATCATTACCATTTAGATTTGTAAACTTTTCAGGGTAGATTTTATATCTTGTTCTTCTCCCAGAGCTATAGTGATCAATGATAATTGTTCAATGAATGCAAAATTATTTTATAGTTTTTCCAAAATTGAATTTACAAAATAAACCATGCTCTAAATTTAAAAAAAAAAGATACTTGCTAGCTAAGTGATATCAGTTCTTTAATCTCTCTAGTATATGTTATTCTCTTCCATAAAATGGAAATAATCATAGCACCTACCTCACAGGTTAGTTGTGAGAATCAAATGAAATATTATATGGAAAGCACTTTGCAATCTTTGAATACTATATAGATACTAACAAGTCTTATAACCCCAAAGCATAAAACATACATAAATACTTGTTACTTATTACCTTCTCCTCAACAATTTGGAAGATATTCTTACAAACAAAAATAAATGGTACTATGAATATTTTTTGAAATTTATACTAAATGTTAATTTGATTGGGCAAATTAGTCTTTTTTAAAGGGGGGACCTCACAAGAATCAGTATTTTTGTTATTTTGGAAAATTTTCATAGAGAAGAAGAAATCAGATCATTTCTTTGTAAAGTAATTCACCTCTTTTAGAGACTTGTGCTTTCCTGAGTTAAATAGAAAAATTTAGGAACTGCCACTTACTGACTGAGAATATGGAAGCACTTATGAAGCCCGTCTTCCTTTTTCCAAGGAGAATTGAACTTTGAAAAGCATTGAGTTTTGATTTACATTTTAAAGGTAGTGCACCCTCGTTGACCATTATCAGCCACACTGGTGCCAAATATGCCTCTGGGCACCAATGCTGATGCCAGTCTGGGGACAGTAGGCAATGATATAAGAATGCAGCATCCCCATTAAAGAATGTCAGGGTGTTGAGTTATAAAGTAACTACTGAACTCAATCTTGCATGTACATTCCTTATCTTCATATTTTCAAGGTGAATTAGAAAATACTATACCCCGTGAAAATGAAAAATGAACCATTAATATATAAAGGGCTTGCTCGCAATATGCAGTGAATAAAATATTACAGTACTTACCAACATAAATATTACAGTCTTTAATTAGGCTGATTATTCACTTTTATAAATTGGATGGACTCTGACAAATTCATAATCTACACTACCACAATTAATTACTTGACTGTTCACAAGTAGAATGCTGGCATTTCTCTGAATTCATAAAAGTCAAATCTCAAAGAAGAATGCTACCTACTGGCTTTGAATTACTTTCTGCACAGTGGGTAGTGTCTTCCAACAGGTAGTTTTATTCAGATATCAAATTATAATGGGGTTGTTTCAGTGGAAATATGACGGAGAGAATAAGAAAATGAAACCATTATTGAAACTGAATAAATTCATAAGAGGCAGATGAGTTCACTTTTTCAAAGTTTTCTGTTTTAAAATGGCATCCCACCAGTGCAGATGCTGGTATATTAAATTGATACAGGATCGTCAGGTTCCTGGAAAATTGTGAGTGAATAAAATTTGAAAACTTGAATGAAAATTTCCCCTTCACTCAAATGGTAATTTCAGGGAAAATTTCTTTCATTTATGAATAAGTTGGCAATGGCTTCACTTTGACTTCCAAAGTATTTCTGTATACTCTTGGTCCTCCTTTTTTTCATATTTTATAAGTAAGTTTACAAACAAATATATAAATATATTAAAAAGTGTGTTTTCTTTCCACAGAATCTTCACTAAGGATCTATGAACTTAAAATATTTTGATAAACATATTCTGATATATTCTGTTCAGTTTTGGAGTTCTATGTGTTTTATTAGTAAAAATTATATTTTATTCATTTAAAAACATTATTTTAGAAGGGTGTCCATCAGCTGAAGCTTTCCCTTTCAAGACAACTAAAGAGATTCTTGACCAAAAATGACTCAGATTCTCAACTTTAAAGGAATTTCAATGTAAATCTTTTTGTATAAAGAATATTTTTGTGAAATAATTATCATATAACCTTATACTTGCATAGGATTTTAGACAAAACAAAGAATTTCTACATCCATTATCCAGGGAGTCCAAAAGTTTTAAGCTTTAGTATTAGCTTATTTCTCATCTTTTGAAGTTTTAATATGTTAAGACTAATTAACACTTTTAAGATACCCTGTATTGCTTTACTATATTTTACCTTATATGTTCTATTTGGGACTAATAATTGACCTGCCTATTATATAATTTAAAGCAATATATAATGCAATATTATCTTACTATATAAAACAACATATTGCTATGCAATATATAGTAAATATTATTATAGTATATGATATCTAAGACACATAATTATAAATTATAATAATATAAATATGTATAAGATTTTTATTTCATTTATAGTGTATTAATATATTTTTAAAGCATAAATGATGAATTGGTGTAAAAGTGAAAGACAAAACATGTTTATATAGATAATATATTGAACATTTTCTATCAATATCAACATATCCATAATATAATTAATTATATATTAATTATATCATAATTATACATTAATTATATATGTTACAATTAATATTTAATTAAGGCAATGTAATTAATATTACCTAACCATACTTAATATTTTAATTAATTAAATTTAAAAATAATTGATAGTTATAATAGAATTAATATATTGATATATCTTATTTTTTCACCTGACAGATGATGACACTGAATCAGGCAAATGTTGTAATTTGCCAGAGTTCTCATGATTAATAAGGAGAAGAAACTGGGTGATAACACAGTATGTTTAACTCCAAGTTTCTTCTCAGAGAACAAGGAATTAACTTGGTAAAGCCTTGAAAGATCGAGACCAAACCTCTTATTTAACTTTTGAGCCTCCTTGTCTCCTGACAGTCTTACACAAAATCACAAAGAAAATAAATGGAAAATGTGGGATTCAAACCTGAATCCTTTAACTCTAAATCCATTCCTCTTTACCTTGCATCAGTACAATGCTCTTTCCACTAACTTTATAAGTTCAAAAGTACATGGTATATTTTCTTGAAATAAAGCTTTCTTAACTGATTTAAAATTAAGACAGACCATCAATACATGTACTTGTCTCCAGTACAGGAAAGTACCAATGACATTTAATTTACTTATTCATTCATTCATTTATTTGTTTAAAACTGAATTACAAAATAACAAAAGAAAAATGAACATCCCTTTTGACTCTTCTGCCCCACATTTTTTTGTTTTTGTTTTTGTTTTTTGCTTTCACATTTTCTTCTTGAGCTGAGATTTTTTGGACTTTGGCTATGATATTTCTTTAGTTTTTCCTCATAGGATCTCTTTTAGGTAGTGATTGGGGAATTTTTATTCTATTTCTACTTTCCCCTTTTGTTTTAATACTGAAGGACATTTTTTTGTTTAAATACTTAACGTATTATTTTATCAATATTCTTTTTTGATCATAGCTTTCAGGTAATCCAATTACTTTTAGATTTTTTCTTCATTTTTTCCAGATCAGTTGTTTTTCTTATGAGATCTCACATTGTCTTCTGTTGTTTTCATTATTTATATTTTGTTTTATTATTTCTTAGTCTTTTATTTTGCTGGCTCCCTGTTGCTCAATCCTACTTTTTTTAAAATTTGCTTTTTTCTACTTTAATTTTTTTTATTTTGTATTTTATTTTTATAACATCTTTTTATTTTTCCAAATATGTGCAAAGATAGTTTTCAACATTTGCCTTTACAAAATTTTTTGTTTCAGATTTTTCTCCTTTCTCCCCTTCACCCCCTAGACAGCAAGCAATCCAATGTAAGTTAAACATGTAAATTCTTCTAAACGTACTTTTATATTTGTCATGCTGTGCAAGAAAAATCAGATCAAATGAGAAAAAAGAACAGGAGAGGAAAAAAATGAGAGAGAGAGAAAACAAGCAAACAAATAAACAACAACAACAGCAATAAAAAAGATGAAAATGCTATGATTTGATCCACATTCAGTCTCCTTAATTCTCTCTTTGGATTCAGATGGCTCTTTCCTTCACAAGTCTGTTAGAATTGCTTTGAATCATCTCATTGTTGAAAAGAGCCAAATCCATCATAGGTGATCATCATATAATCTTCTTTGTGCAATATTCTCTTGGTTCTATTTACTTCACTTAACATCAGTCCATCTAAGTCTTTTCAGGCTTTTCTGAAATCAGCCTTATGAAACCAGCTTATGGAACAATATTTTATTATATTCATATTCCATAGCTAATTTATCCATTCCCCAGCTAATGGGCATCCACTTAATTTCCAGTTCTTTACTTCTATAAAAAAGAGCTGCTACAAACATTTTTGAACATGCGAGTTTTTTCCCCTCTTTTATGATCTCTTTGGGTTACAGACTTAGTAGTGACACTGCTGGATCAAAGACATCCAGAATATTTGTGCTCAACCAGCATTTTGGCTGAGAGCTTCCCATTACATTACCAGATTTCTCTGCACTGTGCCTGTACTGTGCCATGTTCTCCCCTGTCCAGTGAGATAGATCTTTCCTGAAGTCCTTCCAAATTATCTTAACCTGGAAAATTATTACACTCTGCATGTTTGTGGATTCTGACACATTAAGAAGCTTGATCTGGCATTGATTGTGAGGTAAGCTGGGGAGAGTTCAGGCGATATCCTGTCTACTTCCTAGCATTTTGGCTCTACCTGGCCTATTTCTAATCTGCAAGGAGTCATTTTCTTCTTTATGATTCTGGATATCTTTTTTCCAATTGGTTCAATTTCTTTTCATAATCTTGTTTTTTTTTCCTTCAAATTGTTCTATTTTTTTAAAAAAAAATCAACAATCTTTCTCATTTGATTTTTAAAGTTTTTAAGTTCTAAGAATTTTTTGGGGGGGGGCAGTTGAACATTTGATGTTACTCTTTGGAGAGGAAGAGATTTTTATTGCTTGAATATCTTTCTCTTAAGACAAACTGCAGTCTTCTCTATAACTGATACTAATCTTCTATATTTAGATTATTTCTCTTTTGCTTGCTCTTTTTATTTTTTTATTTTTATTTTTTACTGAGGCAATTGGAGTTAAGTAACTTGCCCAGGGTCACACAGCTAGGAAGTATTAAGTGTCTAAGATCAGATTTGAACTCAGGTTCTCCTGATTTCAGGCCTGGTGCTGTATACACTGCACCACTTAGTTGCGCCTTGCTTGTTCTTAAAAAAAAAAAAAAATAGTCACTTGCTATTGTAATCACGTCTAGTTCTGAAGTGTGGGGGATCAGGCCTCTGGCCTCATCTTCCTTCAATTATCCCCTCTGCCCTGAAATAGAAACCAAAAACTGTGCTCTCCTATAAGTTACCATAATCTTAAGAATCCATTAAGGTTTTTTTTGTTTTTGTTTTTGTTTTTGTTTTTGTTTTTTTTTTTCTTGATTTGTTTGTTTTATTTTGGTTTGTTTGCTTGTTGTTGTTCTTTGGTTTGTTTTTGGCTGCCATTTCATAATATCTAAACATTTTGAGTTTGTATTTTACAAAAATTTCTAGGTCCCTTTCATATGAAGTATCTAGTCATGCCTTTTCTATCATAAACTTGTCAGCTTTGTTAACCTTGTCATTCTTCACACAAAGCACTTTTCAAATATTAACATGAAGAGACAATGTGAAGTAGTGGATAGAACACCACACATGGTAAAAGCAAAGCCTGGATTCAAATTCTACCTCAGATATTTATTAGCTGTGTGATCCTGGGCAAGATATATAACTTCTATTTATTTCTACATCCAAAAAGTAGAAATTGATTTAGTGGCTTCTAAAGTCCCTTTGAATTGTAATTTTTTTTCTTTTTAAGCTTTTTATTTTTCAAAACATATGTATGGGTAATTTTCAACATTCACCTTTGCAAAACCTTGCGTTCTATTTTTTTCCATCCTCCCCTTTACCCTCTCTCTTAGATGTCAAGTAATCCAATGTGTTAATCATGTGAAATTCTTCTCTCTATATATATTTCAACAATTATCATGCTGCACCAAAAAAAATAAGATCAAAAAAGAAAAAAATAAGAAAGAAAACAAAATTCAAGCAAACAACAAAAATGTGAAAATATTATATTGTGATCTACACTAAGTCCCCGTAGTCCTCTCTCTTCATCACAAGACCATTAGAACTTAACTGAATCACCTTACTATTGAAAAAAGTCATGTTTATAAGAATGAATCATCAAAAAATGTTGCTGTTAATGTGTAAAATGTTCTTCTGGTTAGTATCAGTTCTTGTGAATTTGTCCAGGACTCTGAAATCATCCCACAGCTCATTTCTTAGAGAACAATAATATTCCATTACATTCATATACCATAATTTATTCAGCCATTACCCAACTGATGACCATCCATCAGTTTCCAGTTTCTTGCCTCTACAAAAAGAGCTGCTACAAACATTTTTGCACATGTACATCCTTTCCCCTTTTTTTATGATTTTTTTGGGATACAGGCCAAGTAGAATATTGATGGATCAAAGTGTATGCTCAGTTTGATAGTCCTTTGGGCATATTGAACTATAAATTTAAAGAAAGATCTTTTATAATCATTCTTTACTATATAAAGTCAAGCTTATTTTATGTTAAAGTTCCCTGAAACCTATAAAATGAAAGAATAAAAAACATGCTTATTGTTTCTATTCTAAGCCTACCTATTTAAGATAAAAAAATTTTAATTATTTTTCAAAAATTGTTTATAATAATAAAACTTACTTTACATTTGCAAGGTACCTTTCATACATTATCTCTTTTGACATTTACAATTTCTGAATGGGCTAGGTGATATAATTTTCCCCATTATAAAGATGAGAAAACTGAATTTCATGAAATGACTACTACGGAGTAATACACTTCAAAAATATCTGGGATTTGATCCTAGAACTTCCTGATTCCAACTTCTATCCTTGATCCAAATGATTATAGTCCTGCCATGTGTAGCACATATTTTTTTTATCTTCCTTCTTAGGCAGAGAATACCACATATAAATTTTTTTTTGTCCCATAACAAATCTAGGAGAGACAAAAGAAATCTTCTCCTGCAACACTTCCTTTTACTTAAATACTCCTTTGTATTTTAATTCATGAAGGTAATTGAGATTTTACCAATTTTGTCAGCAGTTGATTAGTCCATCTTTGACTTTTTAGATGATACTAGGGAATTATTTAAAGCACATAGAGTACAAATTACTTTTCTCAAAATGCACATAATTAATAGTGTAAGTGCCAAAGGTAGGATTTAAAGAGAGGTATCTTAACTTGAATTCCAGCATTTAATTTATTTTGCTACCCTATAGTACCTATATTATAAAGGACTTGACTACACTTTCACTATGTCAATTATCTTTGTTCATACCACACATCCGGCACCTAAAAATAAATTGAAAATATTCCTGATGGTTTTGTACAATCTGCTTCAAATCTACTTGTACGAACTTTAGATGAAGTCAAAAACAACTTTTTTTAAACTTTCTTTCTCTTTTAAATTAAAGTTTTTTTTTTATTTTTCAAAACATGTGTGTGGACAATTCTTCAACATAAGTTCTTGCAAAACCCTGTGATCTAATTTCCCCCCTTCCCCCACGCCCTCCCCTAGATGGCAGATCGTCTAATATATTTTAAACATAGTAAAAATATATGTTAAATTCAATATATACATAAATATTTATACAATTATCATGCCTCACAGGAAGAAAAAGAGAAGCAAAATAAAATGCAATCAAACAACAAAAAGAGTGAAAATGCTGTGTTGTGAACCACACTCAGTTCTCACAGTTCTCTCTCTAGGTGTAGATGGCTATGTTCATCACTGAACAATGGCAACTGGTTTGAATCATCTCATTGTTGAAAAGAGCCATGTCCACCAGAATTGATCATTGAATACTCTTGTTGCTGCTGTGTATAATGATCTCCTGATTCTGCTCAATTCACTTAGCATGTAAGTTTCTCCAGGCCTCTCTGAAATCATCCTGTTGGTTATTTCTTACAGAACAATAATATTCCATAACATTTATATACTATAATTTATTCATCCATTCTCTAATTAATGGGCATCCATTCAGTTTCTGGTTTCTTACCACTACAAAAAGGGCTGCCACAAGCATTCTTGCATATGTGGGTCTCTTTCCTTCCTTTAATATCTCTTTGAAGTATAAGCCCAGTAGAAACACTGCTGGATCAAAGGGTATGCACAGTTTGATAACTTTTTGAGCATAGTTCCAAATTGCTCTCCAGAGTGGTTGGATTCATTCACAGTTCCACCAACAATGTATTAGTGTCCCACTTTTCCCACATCCCCTCCAACATTCATCATTATCTTCTCCTGTCATCTTAGCCAATCTGACAGGTGTGTAGTGGTACCTCAGAGTTTTCTTCATTTATATTTCTCTGATCAATAGTGATTTGGAGCACCTTTTCATATGACTAGAAATAGTTTTAATTTCATCATCTAAGAAACAAATTTCTTATATGTAGAATGGATTTAAGAAAACAAGTGTAACTATCTGGGTCATTATTCTAGATCATGTCTGATAAATCATATTATAAAAGGTCTGTCCTTTGAGGACTACTAGCAAATTACCACTGGCAGTACTAATCTTTGAAAATAGTGATTATACGTCTTGATGTTCCATGGCAATCCCAATTTTTAAACAAAGGGTATATTTAAGGATGTTTTTGCAAAAGATAAACTATATTGATATTTCATTTAGTAAATGTGATCACTCCACCTATAGGGAATGCTATAATGAGGACACTGCTGCAAATCTTGGTTACCAGTGACTGGATTATGAGCTACATACCACTTTGACTACCACATACATTGTGGATACATTGTGAATACCACTTTATGATTATGAAAGGCTTTTTATACCTGAGGATCACAAAGGGACAGAACTTTTATTTTTTATCAGAATACTCCATATAAGTTGTATATACATTAACTATATCATTCTCCCCTACCCAGGTCAGCCTAATTTTATAAGAGATGTATATTTTTAATGAGGAATTGTAGCAGGAATATCATAGGATTAAATATTTTTTTCTAAAAATGTAATCACTATAGTAATATAAGCATGTTTTTCTTTTGTAGTTAGTATGAATTATGTAATTTATTTATTACAGCATTTTTGTGTTTTTTTTTAAACTTTCCCAGCACTGACCCACTGAGTCACAGAAGATTAATGGGATATGGATATGGTGATTATCAAGTGAAATAACATGTATAAAGTACTTTGCAATGTTTAAAACTCTAGATAAGTTTAAAACTCTAGATAAGTTTAAAACTCTATAAGTCATTTAATACTACCACCACAACTCCGCACACACATTGTCACTACCACTTTATTCACCCAGCTACCACTACTACTAATTTTACAATTATAACACGGGATGTGAGAGATCATCCTTGAGGTTGTGAGTGTTACAGGAGAATAGAGTTCTGTGTTCAAACTTAAGAACTTAATAACATTTTGACACTAAGTAAATCATTTAACCTTTTCATTCCTAAATCTTTTCATCTATAAAATGGTGATCTTGGATCTAATTATTTCCAAGGCCCCTTTCAGCTCTAAATCATTATTGCAATTATTTACATCAGTCCTCCAGTTTTGCATTTGAAGAAATGAAGACAAAGAGTTAATTTATTGAAAAAACTAAGGCAAAAACAAGGTCTATTGATACTTTGTTCATATCCTTTCTTGATCATAAAACTATTGTTAAAAGTATTTGAAGTTTTATTTTCTTCCCAAGATAATTTTAGAATTCCTTGTAAATCAAATTTTTATCGTCATATCCATCTCTCCTCCTTGTTCACTTTCTCCCTCTCCCTCTCCCTTCCTCTCCCTCCTTCTCCCTCTCTCTCCCTTTCTCTCTCTCTCTCTCCCTTTCTCTCTCTCTCTCTCTCTCTCTCTCTCTCTCTCTCTCTCTCTCTCTTTCTTTCTTTCTTCCTTCTTTCCCTCTCTTCCTATGGGTTTCTTGACATGTTACATAAATGACTTTTCTCATTGCTTCTCATTGCTACTGAGAAGAATACTAAGTAGGACATTCTTGGTAGCCAAACCAATTAAACTGAGTTTTAACTATTAAATGTCAACTGTTAGATTAAAATGTTCTAGCTCTATTTCCAAAGATTTATTGACTAGCACAATTAGACAGTTTATTTCATTTGAATGGAGTTTCATAACTAAGAAAAATTATAGAACTACAGGCTTATTTTATTTGTGTTTTTGACATGAAAGGAAATAAATACAAGAAATTGCATGAGCACATAGACACAGAAACTCTGAATTTTCTTTCTTCCAGTTAAATTATAACTTTGTAGTAAGTAAATAAGATTTTAAAAATGACTCACCACAGTAGTTAACAGTTTCATCTACTTCTAACTTTCATGAGCTAGTTAATGGCAAGACCAAAAAGAATGAAAGAAATCCATAGTCATAGAATCATGGAATCATAGAGTTAGAAGATACCTTGGGGATCATCTTCTAAGCCCATGTATCTTGTTTTATAGAGGAAAAAACAGAGGTCCACAGAACTGAAATTACTTTCCCCAAGGAATATGAATAGCTAATGATAATATTAAGACTAAAAATAAAGAATCCTTATCCTTTAAGCTGCTATTTTTGTTCCATATTTAGACTGTTTAATATTTTAATCTATAAGCACTTATTAAAGATTTACTTCTTACCTAGGCATCATGCTAAATACTGTGCATACAAAGTAAAATAAAAAATAGTCCCTGTGTTCAAGAAACATATTTTTCAAGTATATTTAAAAATAAATGTGTAAGAGATATTAAGAGAGTTAATGAAATGTAACCTTGATCAACTTTGAAGGAAGAAGTTGTTTTTTAGCATATAACAAAGAATGAAACTGAATTAAGAAAGATTTATATTTGAGTCAAGTGGAACTACTGTTGTTTCATGCAGCCCATACTTCACAAGCAAGATGACTTGGAGTGAATGCTTTGTTGGAACTTGAACTTAGAAATAACCACTCTAGAGCAGCACTTATTTCTTCCCATTCCAGCTGTTGGACTCAAAGGAAAAGAATATTTGTTTTGGAATTTTGTGTATATTACATCTTATAAATTATTGATTATTATCAGATACTATAAACAACCCTAATAGTGGAGGAAGGAGGCAAAATAAAATGCCATATCTTTCTAATTGGAAAAATAATGGAAATCTTAGGAAAATAACAGAACTAGTAAGTTTGGTCATTGACATAGTAATCAAATTAACTAATGAAAAATAATAATAATAATAACAATAATGGCTAGTATTTATATAGGGCTTTAAGCTTATGCAAATAACTTTACCTATTCTATCTTATTTGATTCATATCACAATACTGGGAAGTAGGAGCTATTATTATACCCATTTACAAATGAAGAAACTGAAGCTGAAGGGATTGATTTTCCCATGGCCACCTAGTAAGTAAAAATTAGAGGCAAAATATGAACTCCAAGTCCAATACTCTATCCTTAACAGCATCTAGCTATTTTTACTTCAAGAATCTGTGATTTTTTCTTTCAGTTGATGGAAATTCCATTCTTTCCACACTTTAACAGATCTTTATAAGTTTATGTACCTAAAAGAATTCATCCTCTACTGGCCAACTCCTCAATAATGAGATTCTTCAAACTTCCTTCAATCTATCTTCATTACCTAAGCTCATAGTTGATATCTATACAGCTTTTTGAGATCTATCAGAGCTTGTTAACTATTGCCATTGTCGTGTCTTTTCATGAACCTGAGGTCACCACCATATTTGCAGTAATATTTTAATTTATCAGAGAAAGCTAATAAAGCTAAAAATAAGTTACTATCATAATGCTTATTTTGTGGTGTTATTTTATTGTAAAACTATTATTCATTCTTACAGTTGCCAGCTAATATTATGTCATCATTAACTTTGGTATCCCTTTTCTTATTAGCAAGACAAAGGATTTAGCTTTCTGATACTCCACTGTGTGTTCATTCTCTCCCTCCCTCGGTCCCTCCTTCTCCCTCTGCTTCCCTTCCTTCCTCCTTCTTTCTTCCTCCCTCCTTTCCTCTAACCTTTCTCTCTCTGTCTCTGTCTCTCTCCCCTATAGCCTCCCTTTCCATGTTCCCTTTAAGAACTGTGTTTTCATCCTAATTTAGGTTTCCTGCCAAGACCCTTTCCTGTTTTCCTTTGCCCTCCTCCTGGAATTAGCACAAATTCTTATTTAGTTTTCACTGAACAGTTTTACTACCAAGCACTAGAGGGATGCTTACAGAGTCAGAATAAAAAACAAAGGTAGACAACATATTTATGGATTTCTCATTAATCCTGACAGTATTACTTGGAAACAGGCCCAATTCCTTCTTAGGCCTACTTCTCTCTGGTGACTCAGCTCATCTTTAAGATCTTGTTGACAAGATATTTTCTCACTACAAACTAAGAGTCAGAGAGTGTGGGTGTTCTTATTCCTACTGTATTGAAACATTTGCCCATGAATACCAAACTATTAAATGTCAGAGACAGGGTTGAAACCTTAATCTTTTGACTCTAAGATTGATGTTTTTCTTTCCATATTATGAAACCAGTATTACTTTTAAAGAATGAAGAATACAAATCTCCTTATTCTCCACAGGCTATTCTCATTCCCTCCCACACCCCAAAGTGGGACAGTATGTATTTACTGTACATTTCTCAATGAGGGAGAGTTCATTTAGTACTTACAGGAAACTTCAAGCTTACAGGCTTCTGCCTTACCATGCTTCAGAAAAGAATATTATTTTATGCCTTTTCTGCCCATTAGATGGTGTTCAAAATGCCCTTGCATAGTTTCCTGAAGTCTCAAGGAGTGAAAAAAATGCAAATGAAGCAAAATTGTATCAATACTGCATATATGTAGATAAAAGTAAACTTACACACACATGTATATATACATACCACACATATACATGCATACATGCATAAAACATATAGATAAATGTAATTGCAAGTATGGATTTGTTTTCCCAGTCATTTTTCATAACTCAAAATATCATTAATAGTGATAAGTTGATTATAATCAATAAAGAGCCAAACTGATTTAAAGGATATAGCGCTGGAGTTGAAGTCAGGCTCAAATTCTGATTCTGATACTTATATTTTCATGATCATAAGCAAGTCATTTAAACTTTCTAGACCCCAGTCTCCTCATCTATAAAATGATGATAGTAATAACTATAATAGAATAATATACTTCACAGAATTGTTTCTGAGGATCAAATATTATAATGTTTATAATGCTTTTTGCAAATTTTCAAGGGTAATCCACACTTTAGCTATAATTTAAGCCATTCTGTTTTTCTTTCATGGAAAGAAGGCATCAATGCATGTTCCCTCTAGAAACAATGAAAATGTTTTTAATGGAGCAATAACTAGAATAAACTCATGATTCCTTTAATTATATATGTACTACTTATTTCATATAATTATGCAAATTTTAATGCTAACTTTTATTAATGTTGACTTTCTTTCTGCTGTTATTCATCTTCTTTAAGTCACTCTTTTAATCCTAAGATATAAATTATGATTTTAAAACTAGGCAGCTGGGAATAATGAAAACAGTGCTAGGTTTACAGTTAGAAGACTTGGTTCCATTAGTTACATGCCATTAATGGTGGGTACTTACACAAATAATTAATGTTATGATATCCAAAGGAAGACAGTAGAATTTTCATGAGATCTTATGTATTGAGTCCAATTTGGTAACATTGATAAAGAATATCACCCACTTTGTAGTATGAAAGACTGAATAAAAGTGAAATTGCTAAATTTTGGGATGAGATGACATAGGTAAGGGTATCCTTTCTGTGTGAGATATAGAACTGAGGTGAAAGTTTATGTAGTTGGTGAGAAAACTTTCAGTTCATGACTGACTACACATTGAAAAAATAGCCAGAAAAACTTGGAACATATCATCAGAATGTTTATGGAATCTTGGAAGATAGATAGAAATAAACATAATTTTTAAGTGCTTTCTTTATGCCAAGCACTGAAAAAATAAATACAAACCAAAAGAAAAGTACACCTAGTCCTCAAGACGAAAGGGCAGAATATATTATAAAAGGAAGCCAGGACAAATCAAGAACATACCCAGGGAAAATTTGGAATTGTCTCAGGAATTTTGAGCTGAGTTTGAAGTAAATATAAGTGCCAAGGATGCTTCCCCAAATAGAAATTCTGGAAAAGAGCTCATTAATCAAGGGAAGAAGTTGTAGGGGTAAAGGTGTTGCCAGCTTGAGAAGTCCAAGGGGCTAGATGTCAAAATCGAAGTTATGAAGGAAATCATGGGCTAAGCCAGGCTTGAAATATATATACATATATTTATCTTTCTTTCTATATCTATATCAATATTCTAGTTTATTAAGAATTTGTCAGGAGGGAGGATTCTGGGAAGATGGTGGAGTAGGTTTGTAAATTTCAAGACCTCCCCATTTCTCCCACAAATAGAACAAAACTATGACTCAGGGTGAATATAGCCTGGTGAAAGAAAGAAAATGGGGAAAAACCTGGGGGTGGAGCCAAGATGACAGTGGAAAATGTGACTCTCTGTGTCCTCCTCTGACCTTCTCTCAAATGAACAATAAAATTAGCCTCTGAACTGATCTTCAAATCAACGAATCCAGAAATACTTGGAAACTGCTTGCAGATATCTCTGAAGAACTTCATGTCAGGTCTGTTTAACTCGGGCAGAGGGGTAAACAGTTTACTCAGTGCAGTCCAGAAGTGAGGGTGGGACTCAGCTCAGTATGGCAGAAACTCCAAACTCCAAACATCTGGAGTATATCTGAGGCACTCAGGACACTTTGCCCTGATAACGATGAATGCTGGAGGGGATGTGGGAAAGCTGGGACACTAATACGTTGTTGGTGGAACTGTGAATGGATCCAACCATTCTGTAGAACAATCTGGACCTATGCTCAAAAAGTTATCAAACTGTGCATACCCTTTGACCCAGCAGTGTTTCTACTGGGCCTGTATCCCAAAGAAATCTTAGAGGAGGGAAAGGGACCCACATGTGCAAGAATGTTTGTGGCAGCCCTTTCTGTAGTGGCTAGAAACTGGAAACTGAAGGGATGCCCATCAATTGGAGAATGGCTGAATAAATTATGGTATATGAATGTTATGGAAAATTATTGCTCTGTAAGAAACGACCAGCAGGACGATTTCAGAGAGGCCTGGAGAGACTTGCATGAACTGATGCTGAGTGAAACGAGCAGAACCGGGAGAACATGATACACAGCAACAACAATAATACATGATGATCAACTCTGATGGACATGACTCTCTGCAACAAAGAATTGTCTCAAACCAGTTCCAATTGTTCACTGAAGAAAGCCATATACACCCAGAGAGAGGGATATGAAATGTGAACCACAACATAACATTTTCATGCTCTCTATTGATGTTTGCTTGCATTGTGTTTCCTTTCTCTGATTTTCTTTTTTTTTCTTGTAGATAGGATTTTTCTTGCACAACTTGTCAAGTATTTTAACATTATTAACATGTAGTGGACTTCGTGACATCTAGGAGAGGGGTGGGGAATGGGGGTAAAATTTGTAACGGAAAGCTTTGTAAAGATCAGTGCTGAGGAACTACCCATATATATGTTATACAAATAAAAAGCTTTAATAAAAAAATTTTAAAAAAGAAAAATTAAGAAAACTTGGGCAGAACTGGGGGTTCTCCTGATATACCTGAGAAGATCTGAAGAAGGATTGGATCTTAGAAAGACCTGGTGCAAGGATTAACCCACGTGAAGTGCAAACACCTGCGGGTTAGCTCTGCTGAAATGCCAAGTGGGGAGACCTGGGGTAAGTTGGAGGTGGCTAGAGCCTCCGCAGGAAGCACAGATACTTTCACCTCCTAGACTGTTTGGGGAGTTGTGATCTAAATCTAAGAAGACTAAGGAAACCTCAGCTGATTAGGAATGCCATGCCTAGCTGTGCTACAGAGATATGGTCCTTAGCAAGAAGGAATCAGCACAAGCAGTAAGTGTAGGGACAGTGGAGCAGGGATGCCGTTGACTGTAGGCACTTGCTGGAGGGAGGAGCTCTTGATTTTGGGTTCCTGGTCTGAGGAGAGACCTGAAATAAAACTAGTGACATCATCCCTCCTACTACAGCATTAGAGATGTTTACACCAATACTACTTTTTTTTTTAATGAACCAGCAAAGAAGAAAAAAACTCTGTCATGGTAATATACTGTGGGAATAGGGAACACTGGGGTTCTTCTTCAGAGGAGAACATTGAAAGAAAAAAAAAGCTTCTATCTCAAACCTTAAAAAAATAACTATCCTAGAAAAACAAGATTATGAAAAAAATCAACCAACTAGAAAATGAAATAGGCCCTTAAAGATGAAAATAGCTCTTTCAAAATTAGAATTGGGCAAGGGGAAGCCAGTGAAGCTATGAGAAAACAAGAAATAACAAAACATTATAAATAATGAAAAAAACTGAGCAGAATGTGAAACATAAGAAAAATGACAGGTCTAGGATGCAGATCAAGAAGAGAAAATATAAGAATAATTGGACTGCCAGAAAGTTGTGACCAAAAAATGGACACAATAATTCAAGAAATAATCCAAGAAAATTTCCCTGGAGTGATAGAACATGAGAAGAAAGTAGAAATAGAAAAAAATCCACATATCAGCACTTCAAGGAGATCTTTTGTGGAAAATACATAGGAAAATTATTGCCAAATTTCAAAAACCCCTGATCAAAGTGAAAATTTTGTAAGAAACAAGAAAAAATAATTCAACTATGCTAGAGCTATAATTGGAATTGTACAGGATTTATCAGCAGTTACAATAAAAGACTACAGATCCTGGAGTCATATCTATGTACAATCAAAAGAACTAGGTCTAGAACTAGAACTAACTAGAATTAGAACTAAAGAGGGAGAGAGAGAAAGAGAGAGAGAGAAAGAGGGAGTCTTTTATTGTAACTGCTGATAAATCCTGTACAATTCCAATTATAGCTCTAGCATAGTTGAATTATTTTTTCTTGTTTCTTACAAAATTTTCACTTTGATCAGGGGTTTTTTGAAATTTGGCAATAATTCAACTATGCTAGAGCTATAATTGGAATTGTACAGGATTTATCAGCAGTTACAATAAAAGACTACAGATCCTGGAGTCATATCTATGTACAATCAAAAGAACTAGGTCTAGAACTAGAACTAACTAGAATTAGAACTAAAGAGGGAGAGAGAGAAAGAGAGAGAGAGAAAGAGAGAGAGAGAGAGAGAGAGAGAAACAGAAACAGACAGATAGAGTCAGAGAGAGAGAGAAACAGAAACAGAGAGAGAGAGAGATCATTTATTCCTACTGGAAATAATATCTTCTTACTTCCCAGGCACATCAAGTAATAGGACTATTACTTGATGATATAGATGTTTTTATATATGTCACTGCAACAATAATAGTCTCATTAACCTGTTATTATTCATTTTGTGGTTATTAAATAATATTATTCTAAAACCTCTATATCCTCACTTTGTGATGTCCTAAGGATATTTTGACAACTAAAAGTGTTAATCTACTTCTGCATTGGAGATTTTAACAGGATCATCTGGCTTTTACATGATATCTGACTATATATTGTCAATGTAATAAAAGTGGTGTGTGTGTGTGTATGTGTGCATGCGTGTGTGCCTTCAGGATTCAGTCACATTATTTTGTAGTCACAACTCTTATATGCATTATAACCACTATAAAGATGTGATAAGGAGTAAAAGTTCCTGCTTCTCCCATCCTATCAATATAATTAAAAATATTTATTTGGAGTTAAATTTAAAATAAGAAAAAACAAAATGGAAAAAGAAAGGCAGGAGAGGAAAAATGGAAGCAAAAAATTATTTTCATGTGCCCTGTAGATTAGCAGGAGGATTCAAAATATGTAATAATAAATTTCCATTTCAAAAAAACATATAATAATAGAAGAGATCATATTCATGGTTGTCCACCTTTTTCTCTTCCCCCCTCCTTTTATTCCCCTTACCTCCCCTAAGCAGGCTATAGTTAAGCACACACATATATATACATATATATATGTATGCATATATATATATATGCATACATACAGAAACACAGATACACATATATATATATATTCACACCCATACATATACCCACACATAAATATATCTAAATACACACATATACTTGTATGACATATATATTATTTTAGATGCATATCTATATATGTATATATGCATTTATACTTATATAGATATGCATCTAAAACAATGTTAACATGACTGACAAATAATGTATATTTTTCTCTTAGTTGAATTTTAAGTTTGACTTTGTCTGAGAGTGATGCTTATAATCCCTACTATTTTTTTCTTACATATTCTATTCCTGATCCTTGTTGTGTGTGTATTACTTCTTATGCCTGCAATCTCTTGTACTTGAGTTTTACTTCTTAACTTTCCTTGCTATTATGTAACCTCTCCACACCCATGGACCTTTCCTTCATTCATCTTCTCCCTATACCCTTATTTTTCTCGCTTTATCAAAGTCCTGAAAATCATCATATTCAAGTTTCTTGAATATTAATTGGTTTTGTTCAATATTATAGTTAATTTTGCTGGATATGATATTTTGGCCACAGACCTAATTATTTTGATTGTCAATATTTTTATTTTAGGACATTTTAAAAATTTTATTTTAGCAGCTGATATAGACCCAATATAATTCTAATTAAAGCTCTGGCATATTTGAATTTTTTTTGTTTGTTTCTTGTAAAATTTTCTCTTTGATCTAAGGGTTTCAAAATTTAGCAATGATATTCTTATGTATTTTCCTTGTGGAATCTGCCTGAGGTGGTAATTGTTGGATTTTTTTCTGTTTCAACTTTCTTGTTCCATCACTCTAGGACAATTTTCTTTGATTATTTCTAGAATTATTGTGTCAAGGTTGCCTTTTTTGGTCATAGTTTACAGGTACTTCAATTTTTCTTGCATTTTCTCTTCTTGATCTGATTTCTAGATTTATTTCTATCGTTTCACATGTTTTTTTTTCATTTTTTTACATTATACTTTGTTATTTCTTATTCTTTTATAGCTTCACTGATTTCTCCTTGCCCAATTCTAATTTTCAAAAAATTATTTTCTTTTTTTTAAATTTTATTTTATTAGCAAAACATATGTATGGGTAATTTTTCAACATTAGCACTTACATAGCTTTCTGGTACAGATTTTTCCCCCAACTCCCCACCCCTCCCCTAGATGGCAGGATATCCACTACGTGTTAATTATTTTAAAATATTTGACAAATCAAATATATGTATACATATTTCCAAACTTATCACTGTTGTGCAAGAAAAATCGTATCTACATGAAAGACATACAAGATAAAGGAAACACAATGTAAGCAAACATCAATCAAGAGTATGAGAATGTGGGGACTTCCTTCCGGGGGTGGAGCCATGGTGGCGGAGATCAGACAGGATTCTCTGTAACCTCCTCTAACCTCCCCTCAAACCAACAAAATATGAAGCCTCTAGACTGATTCTGAAGCAAAAAAATCCACAATATCTGGAGAACAACACGATTCTAG
>JAJPUD010010047.1:0-66791 GCA_023553655.1 Myrmecobius fasciatus
AATAGATTTCTACAACCAAATTTCCATATTATACCATATCTTCATAGCCACACAATGAAAGAAATTTTTGTCATTGTTTTAGTCATATCTGACTCTTAAAGACACCATTTAGGATTTTCTTGACAAAGATACCAGCGTGGTTTGTTATTTCCTTCTTTAGATCACTTCATGGATGAAAAAACTGAGACAAACAGAATTAAATAACCTGCCAAGAGTCACACAGCTAGGAAGTGTCTGAGGATGGATTTGAGCTCGGGAAGCTGAGTTTTCTTAACTCCAGACCCAGAACTTTATCCACTGTACCATCAAACTGTTCAAAAAAAGGTGTAGAAAATACAAAGCCCCATTTTGCTTACTGTTTGTTGGTTACTAACCCCCCAAAATAAAAGCATTTTACTGGATAGAACAAAAGTTATCCCTTAAGGTTCTCCTCACCAAAATATTTCCCATGTATAGGTTAAGATTATGCAAAAGTTATAGTCACAGAAATAATTTTATTTAATGATTCTCTGAATATCAGTAGGTCCTTAATAAGTGTTCATTGGATTATAATAATTCACATTTATATACCACTATAAGGTTTTTAAAGCGTCTTTTCCACAAGCCTTTAGGTTTTTAAAGAATAATTATTCCTTTTTATAGACAAGGAAACGGCAGATACAGAAAGTAGGTATCTAAGATGGGATTTAAACCAAGGTCTCCTGGCTTCTGATATAGAATTATTTCCATTATGACATGTGCCCTGGAATTAAATTGTTAAGCAAGTTAGGCATAAAACAGAGAAAAATATACTTGACAAATGTGTTTGCTGATGTCACCAAGAATGTTCTTTGGAGGCTAAATGGAAGAAGGATTCCCAATTGATTGCAAGGATTTCCAGGTATTCCTGTTTCACATGGTGCTAATAGGATCAAGCCCAGTACATTAAAAGGCCTCCTAAAGTGATTGCCATGGGCCATCAGAAGAGAAAAGACTAGCCTGTCTATACACAAAAACCTAAGTGGATAAACAATTCAAGTTACCCAGATAAGAAGCAATTGGATGGGTAGCCCATTGAGTTAGTTCATTTGTGTATATAACTGGGATAAACATGACAGATGGACAATAAATTTGACTGAAGATCAGAGCAGATTGGATAGCATTTTTGAAGTTGTTTATTGTTTTCAGTGATCCTAGGCTGAAAACGTCCATCCTTTTAAACATCAACAGTTTAACCACAGTGCTTTATGGCTTCAAGTATCAAGATCTAAAAATTGCCAGTGACCCGAAGGAAAACAGAACATTGCAAAGTGTACATATACTTTGCAGACTGCAGAGAAGGAATATGTTTTTAAATGCACAAAA
Organism: Myrmecobius fasciatus; assembly: GCA_023553655.1. NCBI lineage: Eukaryota > Metazoa > Chordata > Mammalia > Dasyuromorphia > Myrmecobiidae > Myrmecobius > Myrmecobius fasciatus. Next base: position 1,345 of record JAJPUD010010047.1, read on the forward strand.
TAAAATACACAGAATTACAAAATAACCCAATTATGTTGAAATATAATTACTCATTTTTTAATCCATGGCCTCCAGGTTAGGCACCTCTGATCCCTGAAGGGACAAGAACAAGAGTATTATAGGAAGAGATTTTTGTGCTCTATGTCAATGGAGAGACCATCAGTACGCTCATGGACACAACAAAGACCTGTTAGATTTTGTGCCATATTTTGTGCCTTCCCTAACATTTCATTGAGGCAATCTCCAGGCCAGTTCTCAGTCTCTTTTCTGTCCTGCCTTTGCACTCCTCTGGAACTAAACTGATGCCCTGAAAATAAGAAACTGCTAATAATGGCAGCCTTGTGGTGGAGACAATAGAAAGCACAGATTGAATTGAGGAAAGCAATTGAATAAGGTGCCTCCAGCAAAAGGATGGTAGACTTGTCCTCATATCCCTTCTCTGTAACTAAGCTGAAATGCTAGGGTTTTAGCCCTCATTTCCAGCTGCCTGAGAGAAATGATTGGTTCTTTTGCTTCTTTGGCATCTGTGCACAATGTCTAGGAAAGTGCTTTGTGCACAGTAGATACTTATTACAGAATCTCAGAGCACCTATGCCTAACCAAAGCAGGAATACCCTCTTACAACATCCCTGACAAGAGGTTATCCAATCTTCATTCAATTATCTGTAGAGTAATAGGGAATTCATTATTTCCTAACGATACAAGTTGACTTCCTGCAAGTAGGAAAATCAGTAAGGGGTGTGAAGAGGAATGCTTTCTTTGATGTTCTAAATATTTAGGAAATGAGATCAAGTGATGGTGGGGCTAGGGGCCAACTTGCAGAATTCTAACAAGACTCAGAATTTCTTAGTTCTATTTCAAGGTGAAAATACAAAGGAACATTGTCTGGTTTAGGGAAAAGGACTCAGAACGTTCCCAAGACAGAGACTCTTACAGAATCTCAGCATCTAAGAGAGAGACAGAACTTTAGAGATCATGCAGACTAATTCATAGCTGAATGGCAATCATTATGATCACATTCCTGAAAACTAGTTATTTACCTTCTACTTGAAAACCTTGAATAAAAGGAAACTCACTATCTCTAAAAGGATCCCATTCTTCATTTAACCAGCTGTAATTGTTAAGCAGTTTTTTTTCCCCCTTATACTGAGCTTGATGGATTTCTTACCAATTGCTTGTTCCTCATTCTATACTCTGGCAGGGTCAAAGTCAACAAGTTTTAAAATCCTTTAAATGCTTGAAGACAGTAATCATGTCCATCCAAATCTTTCCTTCATTCCCTATCTGTTTATGTTCATATTTCAGGGTTTCCATTTCCTTTGCTATCTTGGTCTCCCCTCCCTGGATACGTTCTAGCTCATCAATAATTTTCCTAAAATGTGTTACCCAGAATAGCACACAATTTCTATATATGCTATGATTAGAGCAGAGCACAATGGGTGTCTTCCCTGCCTCCATTCTAGACACCATGCATTTTTAATGGCAAAGTAGAAATACAGTGGACAGCTAGTTAGTGCAGTGGGTAGAGTGCTGGCTCTGGGGTCAAGAGAACCTGAGTTCAAACCTGGCCTCAAATACTTATTAGCTGGGAGACCCTGGGCAAGTCACTTAATCCTATTTGTCTGTGAAATGTGCTGGATAAGGAAATGACAAATCTCACCAGTATCTTTGCCAAGAAAACCTCAGATGGGCTCATGGAGAGTTAGAAACAACTTAAATGACTCAACAACGGCAAAGGATAACATTAACTGTTTTGACCCTCTCATTATGTTGTTGAGCCATGTTAAGCTTAGACTCTATTTGAAGGACCTTGTCATTATCCTTAGCATTCAACATCTGTCTTAGTTCATTCTGGGATTTAGTGTGGCTAACATTATCCTTAAAGGTCCATGACATAGTTTATATTCATTCTCTATCACTTGCCCTGGATGTCTTCTTTAGGTGTCTTTAAATCTGACTTGGAGAATGGACTTTCAGTGGTCTCAAGGCAATTCACTCTTTTATTCCATATGATGATCATTTTCTTTTATGTGGTCAGAATTTCTTTCTTGAAAATATCACGGGGCAGCTAAGTGGTACAGTGGATAGAGCACTAGCCCTGAAGTCAGGAGGATCTGAGTTCAAATCTGGCCTCAGTCACTTAACACTTCCTAGCTGTGTGACCCTGGGCAAGTCATTTAACCCCAATTGCCTCAGCAAAAAAAAAGAAAGAAAAGAAAATATCTCATCCCTCTTGAGCTAACTTCCCCTGAAGAAGTTTATAATACTATCTATCCTTTCTCTGAATTCTGAAATCCATTACCCCATACCAGAAAATGCCTTTTTCATCTATCACAAATTTTAACATTCTCCCAAGGTCAACTTTGGTTTCCAGATGCTTCTTATTGGTCAGAATTAGGTCCACATGCCTGTTTTCAGCTATCAAGCACTCAGCAGAGAACTTTAGCAGTTATATAGTTGAAGTCACTCAACACAGTTATATAACTCCTCCTTATGGTCTGCTTCTAGAAATCATCATCCATTTCTTCTTTCTGGCCAAGCTCTTATTGTAATATCATGTCTGCTCTTTGTTCATTGAACCTCAACCAAATGCCCTTCATTGTACTTTCTGCATTTTGGTTCACGAATGTCCACATGGACATTATTTTCCTTCATATAAAATGCTAGACATGAGACAGATTCTAGCTCAGTCTCAGTGGAGGGAAAGGGGACAGAGTATGGTTTGGAGAAAACTCTGGGGACTCTCCTTTGAGTCATAAGTTCTAAATTCTGCTGCCAGCACTTACCCAAGGGCAGTTCAAAGCGTGTATCCAGGAGAATTCGATGGAAGGTGGGGTCCTTAGTACCACAGATCTCATTGTCTGTCATGATGACTTGAGAGTCCAGGGTTAGCCATTCACCAGGGCCCTCCTGAGAAAGGGAACCCCCATCAAATCCAGAAGTTGTCAGAGGAAGAAGAGGATTGTGGAAAAAGAGAATAAACATCAAAACATTAAAATTAGTACTAAGGGAAAATGTTCCTGGGAGTGGGTAGGACCACCAAATGGCAGAAATCCTTGCATTCCTTCCTCAATTAATGTTCATTCTAACCCTCTTGGTATCCTTCTACTATGCAATATCATTAGACATTTAAAATACAATGTTATTTTAAGAAAACCACTGCATCCATTTGGGGTGGGGGGCCAAAGGAGGATCACAGCAGCATTAGGGCTCTGGGTCAAAGTGATGCAATTAGATTTGTGGCCAGAAAAAAGAATACAGAGCAAAAAACTACACTACCACTTTTTTATGATCTACGTTGGAGAAAGAGGAGAATTCTATAAGAAAGATCAGCCAGGAACTATCCCCAGCTCTGGATTACCTCCTTCAGGAAGCCTTGCTGGTGAGCCCTGGTCTTGCTTCCAAACCTGCAAGTATCACCTTTGATCATTTCCTCCTGCTACTGTCTTGCCTCCTTCCCCATCCTGAACATTTATTCAATAAATGGTTCTTTGCTGCTGCCCATCCTCCATCCCTTCTGCTCACCTCATTAGACTGGCGAATGGTCCGGAGGGGGATCCATACAGTGCCCACCATGGTGTCCCAGATGAGCCCTTTATTCCAAACTTCCACTGTCAGGCCAAGGTCCAGGCGATTAATTTCACTGGCAGAAGAGGCAGAAGGGAAGTGGGAGAGCAATCATTCATAGATTCATAGCCAGAAATGAGACTATAAGGTAGTTAGGAGGCACAGTAAATAAAGTACCAAGATGGGAATCCACCTGATCTGAGTTTACATCCATGCTCAGACATTTACCAGCTATGTGCTGCTGGGCAGGTCATTTATATTCTAACAATTAATAGAACTTAACACAGGCAACTGGTAGCATAGTAGCTAGAGTGCTGAGCCTAGAGTCAGGAAAGCCTCAGTATGAACAAGTCACTTAACTGTGTGTGTGAGTAAGTATATAAAATTTTGAAAATCTTAGAATGTCAAATAAATGTTAAATATTATTATTTACATCTGGAGAGGATATTAGAGGTCATTTAGATATACAACTATTTTTTTTTACTCTCCTCTTCCTACTCCAAGCCACCCATGACCCAGCAGGTTACTAAGGAGCAAGTCTGGCAAGAGCAAGTGCTTTGAAGTATCCTCCTCCTCTAACTATTTTGCCCCTAACCTCATCCTGGATGATGGACCCAGAGGTAACCAGGAGATACAATAGATAGAAGGTTGGACTTGGAGTCAGAAAGAACTGAGTTTGAATCCAGCCTCAGACACTAACTAACCTTGTCATCCTAAGCAAGTCACTTATTCTCCGGGTATCAGTTTTCTCATCTGTACAATGGGGATATCACCTCAAATGGTTGTTATATGAATCAAATGAGCTTACATGTAAAGTGCTTTGTAAACTGTAAAATGTTATAAATGATAGTAATGATAATTGGTTGGTGGGTTGTTGTCCTTTGTTCTTGAAGAAGACCAAAATTATATCACTTTGTTAGATTTGAGTTATATTGTGTCCAACTGTGACTGCTCAGAGCAATATGAGCTTGGAATTCTCTGGGGTGACTACTCCAGCTTTGCACATCTGAATGACAATAATAACTGTTGTTGTTAAGCTGACCCTTCTCATCCTCACCACTGGAGAAGGGAACTAAAAATCCCCACTCCCAATAGTGGGAGATGAGGTCCTTCCAGATAAGATGGACAACTTCTAGATCTTATCACTTGCCCATCAACTGCATCCAAAATACTTTCAGGCCTTTCTGCTTGTCCTGAAGCTGAAGTCTCTTATATCATTGTCTCCTCTCCACCCTCACTCTCTCAATTAGAATATGAGGTCCTTGGGAGCAAGGACTGATTCTATGTCTATTTATATCCTTGGTACTTGGCACATAGTAAGCACTATATAAATGCTTTCTTATTGAGTCATTCATTCAATTGATAAATGCTTATTAAATTGAATGGAACTGAATTTGCTTACTCCATTCCCTGTTCCTGAAATCTGTGTTTGTCTCTGTCTCTCTGTCTTTCTGTCTCTGTCTATTTCTCTCTCTGTCGCTCTCTCTTTCTGTCTCTGTCTATCTCTCTCTGTCTCTTTTTCTGAATCTCTGTCTCTCTCTCTGTCTCTGTCTCTTTTTCTGAATCTATCTCTCTCTGTGTGTATCTTTCTGTGTTTGTCTCTTTGTCTCTGTCTCTCTCTTCTTTCTTCCCTCCTTCTCTCTTTCTTTCTCTCCCCCCTTTCACATTACTGAACTAGTGTCCATCCTTTAAAGACAAACTCAAATGCTATTTCCTCCAAGAAGAAAAAGAAAATGATATTTCCCATAGTTCTTTGTCTGTATCTCTCTACTGTATATATCATATCATAGTTCATTCATCATCTGTGTTTGCTTTTTCATCCTCCACCAGGTTGTGTACTCCACAAAACTAACATTTTGGCCTTAATGAAATCTCAAATCTTCCCCAGGCCTGAGCATAGGAGGGTAGGCTTCAAATGAATGTTTGTGAATTAGTTGTTGTTCATTCTGTTCTATCCTCCAAGACTATAGCTAGTTAGAGGTTTCTCAGTCACTATTCTCCCCTTTCCCAGACATTTTCCTGTGTCATAAGGGGCTATCCTTTGCCTCTTCAACTCCTCAGATCCTGGGCCCTGGACTCAAGCCAGCTCTTCCCAGCAACAAAACCTCCCCATGAGAGAATCATGGCATGCTGAAAAGAGTTCTGGGCTAGGAGCCAAAACACCTAGGTTTGAATTCTAATTGATGCTTCCTAGATTGGCAATCTTGGTCAGATTACTTTTACTCCCAGACCCTCAGTTTCATCCTCTGTAAAATGGGATTGGTGACTTTTATACCACCTCACACAGAACAATGAGGAAAGAGTTTTGTAACTTGTAGGGGATAAAAATTGGGACCATGGTAGTAATCTCAGGTTTGTGACTGACTTGTTTTATAGTGGCTAACATTCATATAAGCACCTTATTTGCAAAGCACTTTTACAGATACTACTTCATCTGATCCTCTCAACCACTCTGGGAGGTAGGGGCTATTATTGCTCCCATTTTACAGATGAGGAAACTGAGGTAGGCAGAGATTAAGGGTAACATGTTTGAGGCCAAATTTGAATTCAGGTTTCCCTGACTCCAAGTTCAGTTCTCTATTACTTGCCCCACAAGGCTGCCAAATTGTATGACTTTGATCAAGTAAGCCATACTGTTTGAGTCTCAGGTACCTTCTAAATTACCTTCTGTAAACTGTAGGTCATTTCTAACATCCTTTCCAGTTCCAAATCCCATGAATTTATGAACATAGTTATGTGATCTTGGGTAAGTCATCTGTGTAACCTCATTTTCCTCATATGTAAAATGGGAATAATAATACTTAAATTCCCTTCCTTCCTCACCAAGTTGTAAAGAAAACACTCTCTGTAATTAATCTACTATAGAAATGCAAGTTATTATTACTATTATTATTGTTATTATGACAACTTGTCTCCTGGAAAGAGGATGTACATTATTATAGGCATGTGACTGAAGTGATTCATCAACTTGAAACCCCAGGAAAATAGTTGGGACTGAAAATCAATGATAAATGCCACACCCAATGCCAGAGATTAAAATGGAAGAAGATCATACCCAGGGACCTCTGTGAATCATCTGATAGAGCACTATCTTGAGGGAACTTAAACAGAAGGAAAGCTAATGAGCCTGGTTGCATTAGGAAGATATGACGCTAAGATTTTCATGTTCTAAGACTAAACTCTGACTTAACCAGTTTTGAACTTTGGATTTATTTGCTATCCTTTTTTTTTTTTGGCTTTTTTTTTTTGCTGAGGCAATTGAAGTTAAGTGACTTGCCCAGGGTCACACAGCTAGGGAATATTAAGTGTCTGAGACCAGATTTGAACTCAGGTCCTCCTGACTTCAGGGCTGGTGCTCTACACACTACGCCACCTAGCTGCCCCTATTTGCTATCCTTTTAATTGCTGGTAAAATAAGAGAATTGGGAACTGGAAAGGGGCCTTATAAGCAATGTAGTCCAATTCCTCCTCCAGTTAATAGATAAGAAAACTAGGATTTAGAGAAAGAAAATTACTTGATCAAAGACACTTTAGTGAGTCAGGAGAAGGGTTCCTCTGTGGGGGGAAAAAGTCCAACCAACTCTCATCTTGCATGAAATGAGGTGGAGAAAGAAAGAAAATTGTCCACTGCAAGGCCAGAGATCTGGAGAAATCTGGTACCTTAATAGCAAGGTAGGACAGATGGCTGTAGGTGGTAGGAACAAGAATAATCCCAGCAGCTCTACATAATTGAATCTGGTGAATGCTGGCCCAGCTTTTCATTTGGGAGATTTCTTTAAAGATTGGAAAACAGAGGCCTAAGTAGCTGAATAAGATGGTGCAGTGAAAAGATCAATATACCCAAAGTCAGAGGACCCAAATGTGAATCACATTTTACCAAGGAGTTCCTTGGTTCCCTATGTGAATCTTAGCTTGCCCACTTGTGGAATGGACCAAATGAGAGGATGGATGGGGAAAAGCTTTGTAAACTGAAAATTGTTCTATAAAGTGCTATGAACATTTGAGTAATGATTATTATCATTCAGTCCTGTGCTCTGAGTCAGTTTCCATAGCCCTTCATAACTGCTGTTATTCATAACTGAATAAATAGATAAGGGTGGTTCCCAGAGTGCCACAGATACTCACAACATGAAATCCTGCTCCCAGCATGGCAGGTTCCCCCGAACCGCGATGGTGGTGCTCTTAACATTCTGCACCTTCAGCGTCACGTAGGTATTGAATTTTTCTGGGGGAAGAGATAGCAGGCAGAGTGAAAAGATTTTTAGGGTTGGACCCACTAGGTCTCTTTGACTCTCTCAGTGGTTCCAATTAAAACCTCCCTAAATCCATTTCCCAGAACAATCCCAAACAAACTTTGAGTATGTGGAAAGCATTAGGAATACAGGCAATCTACATGCTCAGCTCAATTAATAAAAGTAGAGCTTATTGCCCAAGGGTCTGGTCCCTTGTAGAATTATAGTCTTAAAGTTGGGGACCTAGTCCTTTCTGAATCTGAGTAAGAATACCATCTATAAAATGCCAGAAGAGTAGTCAACCTCAATTTTAAGAGCTCAGTGGCAGGAAATTCATTATAAATCAAGGTAGACCATTTTGAATGGGTATTTGTTAGGAAATTTTCTTTCATACTGAATCAAAATCAGCCCCTCTGTAACTTTCTTCCACTAGTCCTAGATCTACCATCTACCACTATTTTGTTACAAAGAATTTGGGAAAAGTTAGAGAAGAAATGAGCTGCCTCTCTCCTTTTACTCTACATCCTATCCCTAAACATTACCCATCCAAATGAGTGGTCATTCACACACATTTTCATTCTAGTCTATCAAAACAAAAATAAAAAACAAGGTAGGGTCACTTACCTTGAGCACCATCAAACTTGGCTTTTTTGACTGTAGAAAGAGACAGAGAAGGAGAGGCAAAAAGAGGGAGAGATGGGGAGAGGGAAAAACATGGAGATGAGGTGACAGTAAGATAAATGGAAATTTAAAAACAAGAAAAAATGAGGAGAAGAGGTGAAAAAATAAAAAGATAGGAGAGATGAAAAAAGAGAAATGATTGAGAAATGGGTAGGAGGGAAGAGAGAAGAAGGTATGAGGAGACGAGATGGAAGGAGATATGAAACAACATGGAAACAGAGTATGAGACAGGAAAATGTGTGAGAGGAGAGGATGAGAAGGAGAGAGGGGAGAGGAAAAAAGGGGGAAAGTAATAGTGTTATTGAAAAGACAGATAAACATAAGCTGAAAGCAGAAGAGATAAGGAAAAAGTGGACCCTTAACCCTTGGTCCCAGATGTCCCCCTCCTACCACCTCTAATATCCCACCCTTTACTTTCCCTTTTGTGAAGAACCTGCCCAGCTATTTCTTTTCTGAGATTTGGCTAAACTTTAAACAGAACAAAAAAAGAAAGAATTAATACAGAGACAACCACTGAGCCCTAGGCCTGAGAACAGGATATGCAAAAGATACATGATGAATTGTAGAAGGTGCTGGTAAAAAATGTCAATAACCTAAGGGGACAAAGGAGATTTGACCCATTTTCTACCTTGTCTTCAGTGGAGCTGCCTGCCAATGAAATTTATTAAAGCACTGTCACTGACAGAAACATCAGTATTCATCTTTTTTTCCTCGTGGTGGTAGGTTATCTTGGGGAGAAGTGAAAGGAGAGTCACTGGTATTCTTGTCCTACTAGGGACTCTATGTTCTGAACCTTAGCTTTAGGAACTTGACTAGAGGCTCCTTTTAGGTTTATGATATCTTGACAAAAGCAGGCTCCCCACTCCCTCACCCCACTTCCTACTCCTATTCTTCAGGTTTTTTCCCATCAGTGGCAGGAGAATGGAGTTTAATAGGGGGCCTGACTGGGCTAATACAATCATTGCTGGAAAGGGTCCAGACTTTCCTAAGGGCTTCCTTTTCATTGCCAGGAACAGTGTTACAGAGAGGGAAACGGATGTATTTCTGAAGACATTAAAAGCTAGGAAACTATGAAGAGAGGTTGTGAGCAAATAGAAAAGGTTGGGGGATGGAAGGAAGAGACCAGATAGACATCATGAACTCAGCCTTGTTAAATTGAGACAGATTTTTAGCTAGGCTCATTGTGGCCAACTCTTTGTCCCAGGGGAGTTATGACTTAGCTTGTCTCTTTGTCTCTCACATCAGGGGAAAAGGGTGGAAAGGTAGAGAGGGATCTTTTCTAATATTCCAAATTCTCATGGAATTAAAGGTGAAAGTAGTTTACAAAGGAGAGAGAGAGAAGTAGATGGGAAATGGAAGAAACAAAATTAAATATGAGATGAATAGATAAATAGGAACAGAATCACCGGGCAAAGATGAATAGGGGAAGACAGGAAGTGCAACAGGTGGCTGGAGAGAGAATGAACAGATGCAAGCTAGAATGGTAAAGACTGGAGAAGGAAATGGGTGGGTGGTGGGAAGAAGAGGGAGAGAGGTGTGAGGAAAGAAAAATAAAGGGGAGAGAGGAAGAAACTAGGAGCAGTAAAAAGAGGCAGTCACCTAAGCTAAAGCAAACTGCCTTCAGCACTTCATGAGGGACAGCTCCTTGACCTTGCTGCTCCCAGCCAGTGAGGCAGTGGGAGGGAGCTGAAAAGAAACCCAAAACTTAATTTAACAAAAGGGATCCAGTCTCCCCATTTCCTCTTTCTAAGAACCCAAAAAGGTCTGCAGCCCAGAGTAGGGTCCAACACCAAAAGCTTGTTCTGTGTCCAAGAAACAGAAATATGTCTTACAGATCAGAGCACCACAGATCCCCAAACCCATTTTTATTTGATAGAGAGCTTCTAATTCTACCACTAATTCATTGTATGACCTCAGGTAAATAATTAATTCTATCTGGGCCTCATTAATAAAATAGGCATAAGCTGCTTCCTAGCATTTCCTATTCTGCCTTCTTTTCATTTTTCTTTAAAAATGGTATTTACTATGTGACAACTAGATGGAGCAATGGATAGAGTGCGTGCTGAGCCTGAAGTTGGGAAGATCTAATTCAAATCCAGCCTTGGACATTAGCTAAGTAATCCTGGGCAAGTTTGCTTCAGTTTCCTCAACTGTAAAAATAGAGGTAGTAATAGCATCTACTCTGAGAGCTGTTGTGAAGATGAATAAGATAATATTTGTGAAGTGCTTAGAACAATGGCTGTTACATAATAGGTGTTTAATAAATGCTCATTTCCTTCTGTCATACTCAATGACTTTCCAAGAACAGGAAGAGAAGGGATACTGGAAGTAATTCTGGTGATATAATACAAGATATCAATAAAAATTTATTCTAAAATGTATGTTATGGAGGCAAAAAGGTGTTGTGTCTTTTAGTATCATCGATTACAAAACAAATTCATTGGGACAAACATTTACTAAGTGTCTAGTGTATTCAAGATGCTTTGTTAAATGCTAAAACCATAAAGCATAAAAATAAAATCAAAGTAGACTCCTTCCTGAAGGGACTAATTAGAACTGTTTCATCCCCAACAAATTAGGAATGACTTTCCCTTTCTACCTACAAGCTTTGCTCAGGAGGTGACAACCCCGAACTAAGAAATAGATAAAGGGAAGATTAGAGAGGAAACAGACTCATTGATAGAGATGAGGACTTCCAGGAAGAAATATTCAGTGAAAAGGACTGGGAAAAAAAAAGAAAAGGACTGGGGTTCTCAACTGGAGGGAAGATTAAAAATTAGAGAGAGCATAGGAGCTCAATGAGCAGAAGGAGGAGTAGATAAGGGAATTAGGATTCAGAAAGAGCGATGGGATCTTAATGCTAGAGGTCAATGAAATGGTTATGACAACTCCCCTGAAGCTCAATTTCTTCATCTGTAAAACAAGGGGTTTAAACTGAAAAATAATCTTTACCTGTTCTTCCAGGATTTAAAAGAAAAACAAATAAACAAACAACCTCTGAGATCCAATGACTAAGACCTGTCTAAAACAATTTCCCACACAAAGACCTAGTTCCATGCTTATTGCTTCCCTGCTCTTTTGTATTCTGTGTGTGACCCAGCCTCCTTCTATTTACCCTTCTCCTATCTTTCTACAGGCTGGGAAAATAGCCATGGGGCATTGTGGGTGGCCACATTCATCACTAATAAGTTCACTGCCTCGGCCTATGACCATAGGGCTACCTTGAATGGGTAAGGCCAGAAGAGAAGCTCAGAGCCCTGCCCTGGCAGGACTATTGCCAGATTCAGTGGCCCCTCCCCACTGCCGCTCCCAGTCACACGCTCCAGGGCTATTTATAAAACTGAGCTGCCGCCAGAGGAGGATGTGGGTGATGCGGCCAGCCGCTGGGAGGAGGTCTGAGTCTAGAAAAGTGGAGGATGGGCTGGAAAAGAGGAGGGAGAAAGGAATGGGGTGAGGGGGACCCAGGGAAGCCAGAAGACAAGGACCGCCTGCTGATAATGAGCAGCCTGGAGACACCTTATTATTAAATCTCATTGTAATTAGTATGGCTGTGATCCACTAGCATCCGACACCCATTTACTAATGATCAGAGACAGTGTGGTGCCTCTGAGAGAGCCCTATACTGGGTAATCAGGAGACCTGGCTTCTGCTGCTGGCTATCATCACGTATGACCTTGGATAACTGCTTCCCCAAGCTGAGTCTCAGTCTCCCCATCTGCAGAATGAAAATTTTGGGCTCCATGTTCATAAGAGCCAACAGTCACTCCCTTCTGCAACTCCCCATCTCCACAGCTGCCAAATTGATATTCCTAAAGAACAAGTTTAACTTTGTCACTCCTCTACTCCAGAAGTTCCAGGGGATCACTCTTACCTCTAGGATAAAATACAAATTCCTTTGTATGGCACTAAAATCCTTCAATCAGTTGGTCACTTAGTATTTATATAGCACCTACTATGTGCCTTCAAAGTTTAGTTCTAGCATATTTCTAGGCTGATTTCACATTTCTTCTCACATTCTCTTAATTCCAGCCAAACTGACCTTGTGGCACTTCTGTTACACACCATTTCACTTTCCACCTTTATGCCTTTCCATAGGCTGTCTCTCTTTTCCCTCTCTTCTTGGAATCCCTAGATTTAATTAAAGATCAGCTTAATTGCAGCTTCCATCATGTGGCCTTTCCTGAGACTCTTTCCCCCTCCCCTGACAATACATTTGCATATTTCGGTATTTCTACATGTCTGTATTGTTTCTCTAAAGCACAATGTTAAGTCTCCTGATGATAAGAAATATTTCATTTTGGTCCCTGCATCCCCATCACTGAGCAAGTGCTTACTGCTTAATGACTATAAAGTTCTATTGACTTGAACAGTAAGATACAGTAGATAACATCCCTAACCAAATATATGATGTAAATGAAAGGAACGAAGGACATAAGAAATGGTCCAACTGTCTTTCATTCTAACCAGACCATACTTGAACTATCTTGTTTGATTCTAGACAAATGTAGATAGATCATCCTGGGAAGGGTGACCAGGATGGTAAGGGGACTTGAAATTATGTATTGTGGTGACTACTTGAAGGATATGGGTATATTAATACTAGGAAAGAAAGGATTTAGAGGGCACATGATGACTGAAATCATTTGAATAGGGAGAAAGATGAAGTTTGTTCTGCAGGGCTGAAGGGGCAAGAAGTAGAAGTGATGGAAAGAAGTTGAAAAGGTTTGAATTTCAGCTCCATTTAAGGAAAAGCTTCCTAACAATTAGAGGTATCCAGAAGTGGAAAGAACTGCTACAAAACATTAACAAATCACTGGAGTGATTCACTCAAGTGGAGGTTGCACAATCTTGTCAGGGATTGTGTGGAAGGCATGACTGCTTTGGTATGGATTAGACTAGATAGACTTCTAAGGTCCCTCTTAACATTAACATTCTGGAGTTCTAGAATGTTGTTTGCCCCAAATCCTCTGGATAGTTGGTCTTATTTTATTGTCTACTCTGTCCTACATCCTTACCCCATAACCTGGGAACCACCCAAGGCAGAGGAATTACCATGAGTCTCTGCCCTGTGGCTGATTATAAGATGGAGCCCAATCAAGTCTGGATAGTGGGCTTCCAGCTTCTAGTGGGCTCCAGGAAGCACTCCAGAGAGGGGATTATAGGAGCTGGAGTGAACTGGCTCTCTATATTCATAGGTTTGTAGACAATTGAATTCTACAAGCATTTATTAGGCACTTAACAAATTTGAAGGGCAGCTGGGTGATGCAGAAGACAGAGCTCTAGACTTTGAGGCAGACAGACCTGAGTTCAAATTCAGCCTGAGACACTTATTAGCTGTGTGACTCTAGGCAAGTAACTTAGCCTCTGTTTATTTTAATTCACTGGAAAAAAAATGGCAAACCACTCCAGTATCTTTGCCAAGAAGACCCTATGAATTGTATGGTCCATAGGGTCATGAATGAATCAACTGAACAACAACAAAAATGTTTAATATACTATGCTAGGTACTGGAGATACAATGATAAAGTGATTTTTGTCCTCAAGGAACTTAAATTCTACTGAGAGAATTCAACATATACACTGATAAGTAAATATAAAAATTAGAGGAAGGAGAGAACAACTGGGAATGACAAGAAGCTGGGAAAGGAAGCTAATACACTGGTTTGTGACCTAAAAAGATTAACAGGTGGGACCAATGGAAGGGATAAGGACTGAACCTGTGGAAACTTTCAGGTAAAGAAAAGCCCTCTATCATTGAAGGTTGGCACTTTCTCTGAAACTTAGAAAGCTGCCTAGATCTGTGGTGCTAAGCTCAAATAGAAATTAGGACCAAGAATCCCTGGAAATATGTAATTACTTAATTTCAAAATGTTAGTGCTATCTATGTTGTATTGTATTTTTTCTGTTTTGTTAAATATTTCTCAATTATATTTTAATCTGTCTCCTGCCATATTGGGTAGTACTGCTGGCTTCTTGTAGCCCACTCATAGCATTTTTGATATCTCTGGCCTAGACTACTGACTAATGAGTTAAATATGAGAAAAAAATGTAATCAAGACAAATGCAAACTTCTATACACAGGTTCAAAAAATCAACTGGCCAAATAAATGATTTGACAATGTTAAATGGCAACCACAAATGGAAAGATCTTAGAAGAATAAATAAAATGATATCAGAAGTAGTGTCCAAAAGGAAAGTTGTGTTTCAGCTGTAGTATGCTGTTGGAAGACTGTTGGAACCTAGAATACTATGCTCAATACTTGGAACAGGATGGGATTGTGGCTCAATTTTTAAAAATAAAATACTCATCCCAGGATGCTGTGTGAATTGAATCCCCCAAAGACAAAGTGAATTTTTCAGAAAAATAATTTTAAGATATTTTTAAACAGTTTATTTTTGTATAGATAATAGAATAATAGATTGGAAAGAACCATTAATATCACCTCGTGCAACCTGTACTTAGGTATGAATGCCTTATAAAACATCCTCCACAAGAGGTCATCCAAAATAAACCTGAATATCTCTAAAGATGGAAAACTGGTCACTTATGACAGCTCAGTTTTTTGGATACTATAGTCTGTCTACTCTCCCATTAGTCCTACTTTCACCTTCTGGGACTTAAACAAATATAATTCTTCTCATGAGAGTCCTTCAAACACTTGATGATGGCCGTTAGAGCTGGCAGGGAACTTAGGGACCATCTAACCAACCCACAAAGCTTGTAGGCAACAAAACTAGTTCTCGAATGCAGGTCTCTTGTCTTCAAGTTCAATGATTTCTCTACTATACAGTGCCTTTCCTACCTCCACTGAAAGTCTTCTCTTCTCTAGGCCAGACATCCCCATTTTCTTCAGGTGATCTCTCCAATACCCTTATAACCCTGTCACCATCTTTAGGACATGATTCTACTTATCAGTGAATTCCCTAAAATATGATGCCTAAAAATGAATTCAGTGGTCTAGACTGGGGAAAGAGATTTGCCTGGAACAGAAGTAGAAATTAACACTTCTGTTCTTCTGGACATTCTGCTTTTATTAATGTAATCTAATATTGCATTGGGGGTTGGGAGGGAAGGGAATTGGGAGAGAAAGGAATTCCTATCTCATGTTGAACAGGTATGAGCAGGTAATTATTTAACAACTATCTCTCCAACATATTTTTAAAGTTCAATCTGTATTAGCATCTTCCCCATCACTTTCTTAACAAAAGAATAAATCAAGCCCTGATTTGTAATCTCTGCTGATTCCTTAGATGAAAATGCGTACCCTAAAAATCTAACAATTAGTTTTCCCCTACCATTTGAGCTTTCTCTAGCAAACCCCTGCAGTTGACACATCGAACTTGGTGTCTAACCCACTCTGACCTTTTTCATGTAAATTACTGAATAACTACTTGCTAGTGTATGTGTTGTGTATTTTCAGACAGCAAAACAAAAACATTCCCAAAGCATGTGAGACATTTAGGGAGACAAGGGCAGTGGCTCTATGGGTCTCTTCCGAGCCCTGTTAGGTTGGCCTTCTACTCTCCAAAGTCTTTTCCTCTGCCAATTTTCTAAGAAAAAAGAGAATTTTTCTGGCTTGACTCTCAGGAGGCAGAGCTACAGAATTAAATGAAAAGTATATTTGAGTCTTCCACCTGACTCTTTTCTAATTACTAATCTCCTTGAGATTCTGTGATGTGTCAAGAAAACTAGAAATGGAACCCTTTCCTTCCTCATCATCCTATCAAATTAACAGGTTGGTCGAGCATCACAGAATGACAAATCACATAATCTCAAGGGTGGAAGAGACCTGTAAGGTTACCTGACCTAATCCATCTCTGAACATGAATAGTTGCTAACATCCCTGAAAATTAACTACCTTCTGAATACCTCAGGTGAAGGAGAACTTACTGAATACTCAGGGAATCCGTTCTATCCTTGAATAGCACTTGCACTTAGTTTTTCCCCATCTCAAACTTAAATCTGCCTCTTTGAAGCTTCTATCCACCACTCTTAGTTCTTAATTCTGAGTGCAAGAAGATTCCTTTTCCATGGAAAAGCTTTTTTTGTAAGACAATTGGGGTTAAGTGACTTGTCCAAGGTCACACAACTAATAAGTGCTAAGTGTCTGAGGCTGGATTTGAACTCAGATACTACTGACTTCAGGACCAGTACTCTATCTACTATGCCCCCCTACCCTTCAGTTTTTAAAGACGGGCAGCATACCTTCTCCTCTTTTCTAAAGTAAACATCCCCAATCCTTTCAATATCTCCTCCTATTACTGGGTCTACAGATCTCTCACCCTCGGGGTATGCAAGAGCTAATTCAAGCCTGCTGTTAAAATTTCAGTATAAGCATTTATATGTTAGAAATCAGAAAAAAAAAACAACAAATCAAA
This sequence comes from Myrmecobius fasciatus, assembly GCA_023553655.1. Lineage (NCBI taxonomy): Eukaryota > Metazoa > Chordata > Mammalia > Dasyuromorphia > Myrmecobiidae > Myrmecobius > Myrmecobius fasciatus. The sequence continues at coordinate 18,204 of JAJPUD010010047.1, forward strand.
ACTTGATTGACTGTTTTGTTGGTTTCCACACTTAATACAATAATGGATAAAATATTAATAATGAAAATTAAACTTTAAAATTAAAAATTTACTAGTATATCCCTGCATCCTGGTTATGCTCCCTTGGATATGTGAGCATGTTCATTCTCTTCTAAAATGTAGTTCCTAAAACTGAGCATAAAATTCCACATGACTTCTGATTAACTTTTCATTTATTAATAAGCCCTTGTGAAAATAGAGATTCTAATTCCAGAAGGGCATGGAAGGGAGATGGTAAAGGGAAAGGAAATTTATGCTTGGTAAAAGGGAACAAGATATTGAGAACAGATGCAAGAGAACCTACCATGAGGTAGTATTTAGGAAGATAAGAAATGGGCTTGAGGGCCAAAGGTCCTTCCTCCATGCACTCTTTATTCCTGCCAAACATGCACCATTATCTCACACTTTCTTATCTTTTCTCAGAGACCTTTTTCCTTTGTGCCTAGAATGTCTCCAATTAAAGTCATCAAAGTCCTACCCATTTTTTAAGGCTAAATTAAAATGCCACCTCTTTCATGAAGCCTTCCTTCATTTTCCTGAACGTTTGAAATGTAATCAACCTGGATCTTTATCTCCACAAAGTTACTAGGAGTACTACAGGGATTTCAGGGACATGAAGAATTGTCACTGGATGATCATATTTACTTCCTACCCAGAGTTATATAGCTTTTCCAAAATGAGAAGAGAAATTTTGGTTCTGCCCTGAACCAAGAATTATAGAGCCTGAATTATCTTCTGAAAAATACCGCATTCACACCAAGTCCATAATTTACCTCTCTCACCATGCAGCTGGCTTTCATTACTAGTTTTGAAGTAAGAGAATTATAGGACATATTAAGGATTTTGCATATATCCTGTGTATATTTTTTGTTGCCTTTCCTCCCTTAGAATGTAAAGTCCTTGAAGACAGGAACTGGTTTGTTTTATATCCCTGTACTTAATACAGTGTCTGACACATAGTAGATGCTTAATAAGTGCTTTCTGATTAATAAATTGGCTCAAAAAGATGTTAGATTTAGAATTGAAACTTTACTGATCAGGTAGTCCAGTGGTATCAAACTCAAAAAACCCCCAAAATCACAAGGATCCTTGCAGGCTGCATACTGACTAAGAAAATCACATGTCAATATATCTATGTTCTATTGTGCTTTTGCTTATTTTACATTTTAAACTGGTTCCAGTGGCACACCAGAATGTTGCCTCAGCATTTGATGCCAAACCCCTTGTTTTATAAATAAATAAACCAATATTTCCCCAAAGATAGTTACTTGTCCATAATCACACAGGTAGCAAGTTAGTTAGCAGAACTTAGTTGTTGTTGGGTGGGTTTTTTTTTGACATTTCTTTTTTTAATTTTTATTTTTAATAGTATTTTATTTTTTCCAAATATATGCAAAGATAGTTTTCAACATTCGCCTTTGCAAAATTTTGTATTCCAAATTTTTCTCCCTCCTTCCCCACTTTCACTCTCCCTAAAATAACAAACAATCCAATATGGATTAAACATATGCAATCCTAGAACTTAGTTTTAAAATTGGATCCTCCAACTGCAAATCCAGTGCCCTTTTTCCTGTACTGGGGCATTTCAACCAGCCTCAAAACCCATACAGATACCCTTCCTAGAGAATCTCTCTAAACATCATTGAATTCTCTGCCTGGCATTCAAAGACCTCCACCAAGAGCTGGCTTTGAATCAAGGCTTTAATGCTTATTAGCTAGAAGTCTGAAGCTAGTCACTTAATCTCACTTTCTCCATATCTAAAATGAAGGAGTGGTATTCAATAACTTCTAAAGTCCCTTCCTATAAATATATGATCCTATTTGACTGGAAGCTTTTTGAGGGCAAGGACCATATCTTAGCCAAACCTTTTCTCTTTCTAGCACTATGCACAATACCCTGCATACAGTAAGTACTTAATAAAAGTTTGTTGTATTGTATTGATCAATTTCCAATAACAGAGAGTTCATTAGAGAACTAGAAACTTTTAAGTAAGGAGTTGATGTGAGGGCTTCTTTGCCCTTTCAGATGACCAGAGCATGTCTATAAGGGAAAGGGATGGTTGGCTGTAGGTCTATAAAATGTGAACCAACAGAGGAAAATAACTAATTGTTTTGAAGACAAAGATGGCTGAGCAAAAGAAGCTAGTTGTGATTATTACACAGGACTCTGGAAGATTATAAGATTAAGGAACTGACTTTTCTCTTTTCTAAATCCTAGAGCTAAAAGGAACTTTAGATGTCACATAATCTATTCTCTCTCTCTGAAGAATAAGACCCTCTTGCAACATCATTCATTCAATAAAACATTCATGAAACACCTACTACATGATAGGGACTAGCATCTATACAAAGACAAAAATTAAATAGTCCCTGCTCCCAAGGAGTTTACATTCTATCAGGAGAAATCACGTGTAATACATAATTAGCATATATCTGTACACATACATATAAAAACATATTTATATCTTATCTATACATGTGTGTAACACAAATACACTAAATAAATACAAGGTAATTTAGAGGGGTAAGAATACTAGCAGCTGGGAGGATTGTAAAAGGATTAATGTGGAAAGTCTTGTTTGAACTAAAGTTTAAAGGGACTAAGAGATTACAAGAATTGAAGCATATATTCTAGGCATGGAGAAAAGCCAGGGCAAAGGTATAGAGATGAGAAATGGAGGGTCATGTGTGAGGAACAGTCAGCCAATTTGACTGAAATGTATAGTTCATGAAAAGAAATAATAGTGATAGGAGAGAAGAGAGAAGGATTTTAAGTGCCAATCAAGGAACCTGTAGTTGCTCCTAGAGGTATTAAGGAGTCACTATTCTATCCATAGAACATCTCTTTTTGGAAACTACTTGAGACAGGCTAATTCATTGATGGGCAGCTCCAATATCAGGAAGAAGTTCTTGTTGGGACAAAATTTGCCTCCCTGTTACTAACTCCAGTCTTCCCCAACTGTTCACAGTTCATTTCTCTGGGACCAAGCAAAATAAATTTAATCCCTTTTCCACACAACTCTTCAGATACTTAAAGATATCTATCATTGCTCCTCTAAATTAGTTCTTCTCCAGGTCTTCTTCATTCTTCTTCTTCTCCTAGCTCCTTCATCTGAGTCTTAAATATCAGGAGAAGCAGGGTGGTGTAAGTGGTAAGTAGGCAAGAGCTGGAGTTTCAAGAGATTTGGGTTCAAATTCAGCTACTGACCAATGTGAGTTGGTTAATCCTGGGACAAGGAACCTAATTTCTCTTAAATCTAGAGTCCCGATAACCCAGCTTCTAAAACTGTTGGTCTCAATCCCATTTATGATTTATTATCAGTAAATTTTGGTTTGTATATCTATTTTATATATCTGTGTACCCAGGGTCACATAAAAATTGCTTGGGTGAAAAGGGATCATGGATAGAAAAAATTTAAGAAGTCCAGATCTATAAGATGGAGATAATAATGCCTGTAGCACCTCTTTCCACAGCTGTAGTGATGATTACAAGAGATAATATATGTTGTGTTTTTGTAACTGTCTGCCATGATTTCAATTTCAGAACTTCTAGTATCTGTTTATCTTCCTCTGGAAGAGTAATGTTCCTCTTAAAATGTGAAACTCATTAAAAACTTGAAGGCTATATGAATATGACTAAGGTCAGAGATAATTGCATTATGAACCCCTTCATTCTCTTTACAACTTTGAAGGTTTATTCAAAATTCTACTTTCTCAGGGAAGACTTTACATGGAAAATAGACGCATTTTCCCTCCGGCTAGAAAGTCACAATAATGCTGTTTGTTTGGAGCAAGAACTTAGGAAAATCTATTCCTCTCTCCAGGTCTCAGTTTACTTGTTTATAAAAAATGAAACATTTAAAGCAAATTATCTGTAAGGGCTTTTCCAATCCTAATATTCTATGAAGTTGGAACTTCTGTCAGACTAATTTTCCCACTTCCTTCTCAGGGCTTCTGAGAAAAGAATACTCTAATTAAAGAGTCTCGGGGTTCCAGTGGGAGTGGAAATTGCACAATGGACTGGAATACCTTTCAGGGGACAGGTCACATTGGAAGAGGGTAAACATGTGAATGAGGATCATGTCATGATCCCAGCCCCACTGAGTCTAACAGCTGAGTGGAACAAATGAGAAAGGTCATAGTTCAGCTTTACCCAGATCAGACCCTCATCTTAACTTCAGTTCTGAGTATCACATTTGAGAAATAACATTGGCTCTCCTAGAGAAGATTGCCCAGATCAGGTCTTGAAAACTGTAATACTGTAACCATAATATATTTAAATGGTATACAAAGAATTTAACATATTATCTCATTTAAATATACAACTGTAGGTATTATTTCCATTTTGTAGATAAGGAAACATATATATACACAAATATCTAGAAATTAAGACGCAAGTATTTGCATATGTGTCCTTATGTTTCTGTGTATGCATGCATGCTTATATGTATGTATATATTTGCATGGATGGTTGTAGAGGAGTACATATGTGTGTGCAATAACTCATGTTTTATAGGGCTTTAAAGTCTGTAAAATACTTTTATCATAACAATTATATGAGGTAGGTGGCACAAATATTTCCCCCATTTTAAAGATGAGGAAACAGCCTTGGAGAGGTGAAATGAATTGCCCATGGACACACAACTAGTGAGTTGGGATTGGAACCCAGTGCTCTTTCTGGTACACTACAATGTGACTTGGTGTATGTATGTATCTCTGTACAAATGTCTTTTTGAATACACATGTGTCTGCACATGTGTGTACAAGCATGTAGCGATCTATTTGTGTTGTGTGTTACACGCATGTGTGCACATATGTTTGTATGTTCTGGGTGTGTGTTTATCTGGATAGAAATTATGCTAGCCCAGCTTTACCCAGAAACAACAATTTTTAAATACCCAAAGCTGGGAACTTTCCCAGTGAACAGCCCTTCTTCCAGGCTATGCTCCAGTGCCAGTGTGGGAAGATACTCAGGCTGGGGCCAAAACTTCCTGAGTTCTCTGCATTGGGTTTTTGATGCCAATCAGGACAGCTCAGAGCTCCCTGACTAGCCCTACTGCCAGCTTTCCCCAGATCCTGAACCTAAGGTCTATAATCATGCTTCTTGATTCAGAGTGGGAGCAAAAGCTCCCGACCTCCGTGTTCCATCACTAGAGACCCAGTGCCCTGGCCCCTCCTTCTCCACCCCCCAAACACTTGCGTCAGAGTTTATGGTAAAATTCCTCCTCCTTCCCCTTCTCTCTCCTCTTCCCCCAGGCGAATCTTGCATATTTTCTCTTTTTTCTCCCCTTTTGGGTGGAGGAAACAGGCCTGAGGGACAAGAAAGGGTTCCTCAGAGGAGGAAACTAGGAGGGGAGGGAAGGGGGCCATATGGACTAGGGGTAACCAAGAGCCTCCCAGTTCCTTCTTCCCACACTCCACACCCCCACCCCACCCCAGTGCCAGCTGGAAGTTAGAATCTTTTATGCCTTCCTGTGTGGAAGGTGGTTCCAACAGCAGAAGGCTCTGGGTCTCACCCCCTACACACACACACCCCTTATTCTCACCCCCATTTTGGGGGCGAGAATGATCTTTGACTTTCAGACCAGAGCTAGGATTAGAGATGGGGTATGATTCATCCCACTTCAAATAGTATTCCCCAAGAAGACTTCTCCTATCCCCCAGTCTTCTAAGAAGCAGAGCACTGGATTCCAGGAGCTCTGACTGCTTGAGACTTTCTTCTCTTTCCCCATACCCCACCCACGAACCTTACAGGCGAAAGAGACAGTTTTCCAAGTGCCCCTGTCCCTTTAAGCGAGCGTGCCAACTACGCCAGTCGGGGGCGATTTGCATAAGGGATGGGGGGAGACACCCTGAGGGGCGGTGCCCGCGGCGGGAGAGGGTTTGTGAATGAAGCTTCGGAAGTGGGAGAGGGGCACGTTTGCAGAGGGGGTGCTGGCAGCCTTCAGAAGCTTAAGGTCGACTAGAGATTCGAAGAGCCAGTCCCTCCTTCCAAAGGTCTCCTCAAACAGGAGTACCTGGCGAGTATTGAACCCCATCGGCTGCTCCTATGCGAACTCACCAGTTACCCAGCTTTGGGGCCCCTGGCACAAAAAAAAATTTCCCTATCCAGAGCAGGTTCTGCCCCACCCCATCTTCAGCCCCCAACACACACCCAGTCTCAGCCCCAGGCCCAGCTTCCGGAGAGGGCGCAGAGTGTGGGCAGCTCACAGAAAGAACAAAAATAGCTCCCCCCACAAACACACACCATCTGGGGGAGACCCTAAATTTGTAACGGGGATGAGAAACGGAGAGAATCCAATGCTGGAGAATCTCCAAGCGTAGAGTAGAGAGCTATAACTAGGCGGGGTGGGGGGAGGGAGGAAAGGGAGTGGACCCCCACCCGGGCCGGGAATCCAACCTTTTCCAGAGAGAATATGGGCCAGGAATAAACCGCAGGTGGGTAGGTGTAGGAGCGGGGGAACCTAATCAAGGCACTCTTCTACCCAGATCCCGGTTTCCCCATCCCCCACTCCCACCCACCCTGAGCATGCGAACCCTGGCGGGAAGTCCGGAGGAGGAAGAAAAGGGGAGCGCTAGGGACCCTCACATTCCTTCCTATCCAGGTCTCGCTCAGCCTTTGCCCCCCAAGAATGTGAACCTGGGTGAACAGCCTGGAGATGATCGGATGGGGAGCTCTGGTGACCCCAGCGTTCCTCCCCCACCCAATCCCACCCTTTCCACACCCCAACCCTAGAGCATAAGAACCCCAGAAACGAGGCGGGTTCAGGGGATGGATAGTGTGGAACTGCATCCCTACCCCGGTTCAGCTCACCTCCAACGCAGAGCAGAGACATGGTCCTGGGGGCCGGGCCCGGGGCTGGGGGCGGAGGGGGGGGACCCGGAGCTCAGCAGGGAGGCTGCCTATGCGCCGACGCCCGTCCGCGGGGCTGTGGCATCCCAGCCCAGCCCTACCCGGCCTGTTCGCTTGGCTCTCTCTGCTCGCTGGCTCCCTGGCTCCCGAGCTCTCTGGGCTCGGCTCTCCGCTCACGCCGGGTCCCTGCCTCCACCGCCACCAGCCATTTTGTTTCAGCACCGGGGGCCGTGGACAGCTCCTGACGTCAGGGGGTGGGGGCAGGAGGAGGGGCCTGGGAACGCCTGATCTGGAGGAGGGGGAGAGTAGAAGACGAGAGTGGGGAGGAGGAGAGAACAGTACGGGGCGGGGCTTTTAAAGGCACCCTACAATTCCTGTGCTTGGGCTTGATGCTCGAAAAGGGTGGGGGTGGGTGACAGATTCTGGAAAAATTTGTATCCTCTGAATAATCCCCAGAGTGTAATTACCCAGTAATACACATAGTGGTTTCTTAATCGTTCTCTTTCTTTGGTCGGAGGGCCTCCGTCTCATCTGTCTTTTCTCGCTCTGGTTTTTCAACCTTCTGTTTGACTGCATTTCCCTCTACCTTTCTGTTCCTCTTCTACGGCCCAATCTTCCCCCTCCCTTTCCTTGGGTAACATCGTTCCAATCAGCTTAACCATCTAGACTTGCCACATCTGCTTACAAAAGTACCTTCACTCATTCAAAAGTTATTTATTAAACCCGCGTCTTTTCCATCTTTAATGATTTCTTCCCTTAATCATTGCTTCCGGTCCCTGGTTCACTACTCTTTCTCTCACCTGTCTTTGTTCTTTTTCTAGTCTCTGTCTCCGAATAAGAATTTCTGAGTTGGAAAAGTCATAGCTAACCTATCCCTCAACAAAAATCCCCTCTAAAACAGACCCAACAAGTGGGTAGCTTTGCTTGAAGACCTCCACTGTTGGAGACTTTCCCCCACACCATCTCCATTCCACTTCACTTTGAGAGAATTCTCACTGTTAGGAAGTTTGTTTTTGCATCAAGCCAAAATCTGTTTCTTTGCAACTTTCTGCTTTCTGGGCCAAAGCCAAATAAACTGATCCTTCTTTCAAATAATGACAGTCCTTCAATTACTATTTGGTACAGTAGAACTTTCTTTCTCTCCTTCTCTCCTCCCTCCTCTCTTCCTCTTCCCCCCCTCTCTCTTTCCCTCTCTCCATCCCTTTTCCCTTTCTTTTCTCCTCCCCACTCTTTTTTTCTTATTTACTGTGTATCATTTTGTGTCTCCCTGACTCAGAAAAATTCTATTCAGAGAAAAATCTTGGTAGTTGGTGTAAGTGTAAGGGGGGGGGGGGGGCTGAGGATAAGTAGTTAGGAGGACTTTTTCTAAAAGGCAAGGCCAGGTAGCAAGAGTCTCTTTTATTCTCTCATGATGCCCCACCCACTTCTCAGGGGCTGGACAGAGGGAAGAGTGTAAATAAAATGCTCAGGGTCCCTTTGATTTACCAAAGCTTCTTATTTACTGGATTCAACCAACATATTAAAAGCCTACTGGTTTGGTGATACTGCTGTGCTTGATGCTAAAGATACAAAGATGAAAAAAGGACAGTAGTTGTACATAAAAAGATTTAAAAAATCTGAACCTAATATGAAATGCTCGGGGGAGCTGCAATTTAAGTGAGGCTTTTTGTAAAGTAAATAATTCTTTCTGTTAAGCAAATCATCTCTTAATTAATCTGCTGGGCAAAGATTTCACAGAGTAGACACTCAAACACTGAGTGAGGACTGAATTAGGAATCTCACACTTGATTACATCAAATTCTTTCCAGAAGTTGGGGCGGGGGGAGGGGGGGGAAGAGAGAGGGTGTTTAGATCTCCATTTTAAGAAAGGGTCAAGATCAGTTTTGCTCTTTCATTGTTACTACCATGCTCCAACTACCTTCTTCCTCAACATTTTAAGGAAGGACCCAATCAGCCATACTTTATTTTCCAGGTTTGCTGACCATACCTGTAAACAGGTACCCCCCCCCCAAACACACACCACATATCCTTTTCAGTTCCTTTTTGTATTTTGTCTTCGTCCATTAGAATTTAAGCTCTTTGAGGGTAGGAACTGTCTTTCTTTTTGCTTCCTTTTGTATTCCCAGGGCTTATTATTCCAGGCACCAGCATAGAGCCTGGAACATTACAAGAACTTAATAAATGCTCCTTACCTTGACTAGTAGAAGCTAAGAGGGGAGGAAGTGTGGAACTCTGTAAGCTCATTCTTGTGAAGAATTTATTTCCAGAGATAGAGATTTATTTTACTAGTTGTGTAACAATAGTTAGGTCACATAATCTCTCTGAGTCTTAGTTTCCTCATTTGTAAAATAAGGATAATAATAGTTGTAATAACTTTCTCACAGGTTTGTTGTGAGATTCAAATACATATTAAAAGAAAAAGGAAAGAAGCATTTGTTTCAAGTATGGAATACATCCAGGGCACACAAATGGAAAGAGTAGAGTTTCCTGTGTGTGAGAAACCAAGAGAAGAATAATTACTGGATTGCAGAGTGTAAGAAGAGGGATAATAGGCAATAAGGTTGGAAAAGTAGGTTGGGTAGAACTTTATAAGTACCATGAAGTTTACATTTTGTTGTAGAGTAAATCAAAAGCTATTGGGGTTGAGTAGAAGAGTCAGCTCTATGCTGAGGAAAGTTTCTTTGACAGCAGTTTATAGTCTTGACTAGAGCGAGAAGAGATTGGAGATTAGAAGATCAAGGAGGAAGTTGTACTGATCTAGGAGAGAAGAGATAAGGGTCTGGTCTATGGTGGTAGTTGTATAAATGGAGAGAATGGGCCAGTTGTATGATATGTTGAAGATATGAGTTAAAGGAAAATAGGGAATCCAGGATGATGCTATAATTATGAACTTGGAAGACTGGGTACCTTTGGCAGAAATAGGAAACTTAGGAAGAGATGAGGATTTGGGGGGAAGATAATGAATTCAGCTTTGGACATGATGTCTGAGAATCATCTGCATAGAGATAATATTAAATCCCTGGGAAGCTTTTAAAGTTATTGAGAGAGAGAAGAAGAAACACTCATGATTAGGAATCAAGATACAGAGGAACCAGCCAAAGAGAGTAAGAAGGAGCAGTCATACAGATAAGAGGAAAACAAAGAAAGAGCAATGACACAAAAACTTAGAAGAGAGTGTTGGGGCTGGGATGGGGAAAGATCATCATTGTCATATGCTGTAGGTAGGTCAAGAAGGAGGAAGACTGAGGAAATGACCATCATATTTGGTAATTAAGATATTAATGGCAATTTTGGAAGTCAGATTCAATTGATTGTTAAGGTCAGAAAAGACTGCAAAGAGTTGAGAAGTGAGAGGAGGGAAGTAGAGGCAGCAAAGTATGAATAACTTTTTTCTAGGAGTTTGACTCAGAAAGAGAGCAGAAATTGCTTGAGCCGATTGTAAAATCTAGTGAACATTTTTTAAGGAGTGATGGAGAAGGGGAGTCTGTAGATTGGAAGATGCTGATGGATAAGAGAAAGAAGGGGAGAGGGATTAACGATGTAATCCTTTGGAAAGATAAGATCAAAAGCACATTTATAAGTGTTACCTTAGCATAGAGAAGGGCCACCTCTTTGTTAGAGACTGGGGAAAATAAGGGGAGAGTGAGAAATGATATCAAGGGGTTTTGAAATGAAGGGAATGGAAAAAGAAGTAAAACACATTAAGTGGTCTCAGTTTTCTTAGTAAAGTGAGAGGTGAGGGCCTGGACTGAAAGGGGCCATAGGAAGGTGTATGAGGCTTGAGGAGGAAAGAGAAGGTTTAGAATAACTTCTCTGGGAAGTGAGATAGGAAATCAATCAGGGAAGAATAAAAGGACTTCCTACAGGAAGGGATGAGTTGAAGTTGAATAACATGAATTTGTAATATACCTAGTCAGCACAGTTTTGAGACTTCTGCCAGCTGTTTTCAATTACTTGTGAATAGGAGCAGAAACCAAGGGTGAGAATAAACCATGGATGAAATTTGATAAGATATAAACAGAAAAAATGAGGTATTCAAGATAAGAGAATGATGTAAAATTTAAAATGGACAATTATTGGTTTGAGAATGAATCAAGAGCAAGCATTGGCTGAGAAAATACTGAGGAGTAGAGGGTTTGGAGATCTTGATGAGGATGAAGAACAGATTTAGAAGTAGTAAGGTCTTTCCTTAAGGAGAGGTAGAATGATAAAAAGTTGTGTTTAGATAAAAAAAATGTCAGATATTACTTAGGGAAATAGAACACTTGTGAGTAATGGCCAGGTCTATTATGTAACCTTCTATCTGTGTGGCTGAGGTGGAGTAAAGGAACAGATCATAAGATTTGTGGAAGTTGAAGAATTGGAAGGTTAGGGAATTTGAGAGAATATTTCTGTGGCAATTCAAGTCTCCTAACTAAAGGACAGGAATTGAGGAAGAGAAGATCCTTCAACAAGGAAGATCTTGGGAAAAGATAAAGAATAGCCTGCAAGTTACTAGATTACAACCATCATAATTATGAATACGTGGGAAAAAATGTTGATTTCCTCATAAAAGGAAAAGTTGCTGAATGAAGGAGGAAAAGAGAGAGTATGAAAATAAAAGTAAATAGCAAGGACTATTCTGACTGCCCCTCCAAGACCTTGGGGTAGGGAACTGTGGGAGAAAGTTCATTGAAATGAATGTAAGCTAATTAGGATACATCTATTACAATCTAAGCTCCTGGAGGAAAAGGGGTTTTGGCTTTTCGTTGTATTCACTTTGTAGTTGGCACATAGTAATGTGCTTAAGAAATATTTGGTAGAAAAATTTAATAAGTGCCCCATAGTTGATGTGTTTTTCAATAGAATCATATACCTTGATAGCATCCATGTATATATCATCTTATTTAGTTTTATTTTGACAGATAATAATAAGCTTAAGGCTAAGCAGAATCATATCATAAATGGACTCCTTGAATCAGCAGAATCATAAATGGACTCCTTGAAAAGTAACATGTTTTATTTCTTTTTTAAAAAAAATTATTAAAGCTTTTTATTTACAAAACATATGCATGGGCAATTTTTCAACACTGACCCTTGCAAAACCTTCTGTTCCAAATTTTCTCCTCCTTTCCCCATCCCCTCCCCTAGATGGCAGGTAGTGCAATACATGTTAAATATGTTACAATACATGTATATATATATACATAGTTATACAGTTAGCTTGCCACACAAGAAAAATCAGATCAAGAAGGAAAAAACTGAGAGAGAAAACAAAATGCAAGCAAACAACAACAGAAAGAGTGGAAAAGTTATATTGTGGTCCACAATCCTCTCTCTGGGTATAGATGGCTTTCTTCATCACTGAACAGTTGGAACTGGTTGAAATCATCTCATTGTTGAAGAGAGCCACTTCCATCAGAATTGATCATCATATAGTCTTGTTCAGTAATATGTTTTATATCAATTTTCACTATTAATATATTCATGGCATGCTTTATATAGAGAACAGTTTTTCCATGTAGAGAACAAATATTCTCACATTTTCATTATACATGAGTCTATTTTACATTTCAGTATTGTACATGAATAAGCCATGAGTATGGAACCGGGTCAGAAGCATTGCAATAACCCAGGCTTGTTCAATAATTACCAGATAGGTAAATCAGTCAATAAATGTTTATTAAACACCCACTATGTGCTAAGCTCTGGAGAGGCAAATTAGGGGAAAAAACAGTTTTGGATCACAAGGAATTTACAATCTAAGGGGGAAAGATAATATACAAAAGGAAACATAATGAGGACCTCTTTATAACCTTATTTTTGGGCACATTCTTCTCATCCAATCTATTGTTTTCTTGTAAGTGTTTGTAATTTTTTGTGATACATATTGTGAATGTATTAAGTATAATGAATAAGGTGTATAAACACCTAATTGTCCAGAATTTGAAGGGGTATCTTGTGTTCACATCTTCTGGTGGTAAATGAGGGATTCCTTCTGTTAAAAAAAATTGGAATCAGACATGCATTTGGGAAGAAGATAGTAAAGTGTTTTACTAATAATTTATGGCCCACTATGAAACATTTTATAGAATTTTTGGTCACCTCTCTGTGTAATTATTCTGTTATTCATTTCATGAATTGTATGGAAGCTTTGTTTCTCATTTTATTCCACTTGTGTATCCATTATGTTCAAATTCTTTGGTCATAGAGATAATCAAAAATTTTCCATATTCCCCCTTCTCTAGTTCTTTCTCTCTTCTGATTTTCAAACCTCTGTAGTAAACTCTTTTGTTTTAATATAGAATTGTTTATTTTATTTTTTGTACTGCTCAGACTCTTCATAACCACATTTTTGTCTGCATTTCATCATTTGTAAAATAGGGATAATAATAATAGCATCCACTGCTCAGGGTTGTTAAGAGAATAAAATTAGATCATTTTGTAAACCTTGAAATACCATATGAATATTAGTTATCATCCAGTGCTTAGCACAGTACCTGGAATATAAGAACTTAATAAATATTTATTGACTGACTTTTGCTTTAATTGCTGATTCAGACAATCTAGAATTTCACATATACTTTTGTTTTCCAGATTCCATTCTGAAATGATTCTTTTTTAGTTGTCTTTAATTGGACAATATAGTGTTTAGTGAAGAGGGAGGCAATATAGCTTTTGGGGGCATGATCTAGCACTACCTATCAAAGTAATAAAATCTTCTAATGGCTTTGTATAGCTCTTCCAAATTGTTTCGGTCAGGTTGGTATTTAAACACTAGTTTTTTGGAGTATTTCTTGCTATGGGTCTTACCCAGGCAACAACCAGCATATACTGTTGTATGCAGATGCTGAAAGATTTTTATATTACTTGCCAGGGTTATAGGAGAGATTATATTCATTCATGATGCTTCTGGCAAATATCAACTTCCCCAAATTGCTTTATTTTGTTATTTTTGGCTATATTTTGATCTGTGAGATGGATAGTTTGTCAAGTTTTTTAAAATTCCAATTTAAGTATGTCCATCTCTTTTTCAAAGTCATTTGAAACATTTTTCTTTTTTAGTGATACATTTTGTTATTATGTGTAATTTCTATAGTTTGAGTTAAGGAAAGATTTCCAATGACCTTAGATTCTTCAAATTTGAATTACTCTTCAATTTCCTCTCTTATTTAGTAGAACCTGGATTTAGAAATGAAGAGTAGTATGAAATCTTTCCTTTATTGTTTTTGTCTTTTGGTGAGACAATTGGGCTTAAGCAATTTGTCCAAGACCATGCAGCTAATAAGTTTTAAGTGTCTGAGACCAGATTTGAATTCAGGTCCTCCTAATTTCAAGGCCAGTGGTCTATCCACTGCTCCATCTTGCTGCCTCCTGAAATGCTTTCCTTAATTGGAAAGATTTGCTTCTGGTTTTGTCAGGATATAATACTATTACATAAAGTAAATATTTACTTTATCAATCTATTTGATGCTCACTCATGGTTTGCCCCTTTAGTGGTCAATGATTTATAGGCTCATAGGTTTAGAAATAACCTCAGAGGCCTTTGATATCAACTCTTTCAAGCACAGCAAGGTTTAGTGACTAGGTCTGAGATGAAATTTGAACAAAAGTGTTTCTGACTCAAGTCTTTTGCTTTGTCAACTTCCACAAAAGTGTCATCACCACCAACAGTGAATCATTTCTAATCAGTCAACAAGCATCTATTAAACTCTATGTACTGGGTGCTCTCCTGGGGATTTTAAAAAGGGTACAAACCAGGACCCTAATCCCCAATAAGCTTATATTCTAATGAGGGAGACAACATTTAAGCAATTTTCTACATGCATACTGGAGATACATATATGTAAATATACATATATACATACATATATATATAAATATATACATGTGTGTTATAGATATCTGTATCTATATTTATATATAAAGCAGAGAGAGAAGGAAAAAGAAAGAAGGAGAGAGAAAGACTGGGAGAGAGGGAAGCTGTAAGATAACATTGGGAAGAAGGTACTTGGAGGAAGTAAGGTTTTCTGTAGAAGAAAGAATTTGAACTGAGTCTTGGAGGAAACCAGGGAAGCCAGGAGGCAGAGGTGATTTGTTCTTAAATAGCACATTTTCTTGTTGTGCAAGAGCATGAAAGAGAATTACTTGTTCCACTCTCCTCCATTTCAGGATGTTTTGAGTAGGTTCAATGTACAACCTTGTGTCACTCTGTTTCTATGACTTAGGAGCAGTTGCATCATACTGACCAGGGTGCCAACCCAATCACTGATATGCTGCCAGATCCTAATTTACCAGTGTTTCAGGGGTTTGCCAAGTATTCACAGTTACCACAATCAACTTAGGGCACACAAAGTTCCCATTGTACAAAGCTTTGGCAGGAATTCCCCTATTTTCCCGTTGCCAATCTCCCACACACACGATGGCATGGACAATAGGTTGGAATTTGAGGGTTCTGATTATTATCATTCTCATTAATAATAATATAAATGTGTTCTGTAACATTAATACAGGACTTTGGGCTGAAGGTTAGAGTCTGTGCTACTTAATTGACCTCTATAATTGCTCTTACTCCTCCTCTCCATTTCTCCCTCCCTGGATTCAGGTTAATTCAAGCCAGATTAGGAAACAAGTAGTAAGCCCTCCTTCCTTGTATATCTAGCCCTGATAGAAATAAACCCTGTGATAAATACAAAGGGAGTAGATGTGGGCTCTAGAAAAGTTCCTAATGTGGCTAAAGAGACAGAAATGGAGAGACAGAGCAGGGAGGAAGAGAGAGAGAGAGAGTGAAAGAGACAGAGACAGAGAGAGACAGAGACAGAGTCAGAGATAAAGAGACAGAGACAAAGAGACATTCAGACAGACAGAAAGGCAGATGCAGACAAATAGAAACAGAAAGACAGAGAATGAAGAGAAGCAGAGACAGAGAAATAGAGATAGAGACAAAGAGAAAAAAAGAGATAGATACAGAGACATACAGATTCCAGTTCTTCCTATTTACTTTCCAAAGCATCCTTTCCATAGCCCTGTGAGACAAGTAATACAAGTATTACAGAAGAGGCTTACCCAGGATCACACAGCCAGGAAATTCAGAGCCAGAAGTCTACCCCAGTTTTCTTCTCACTACAGGATACTGCAAAGGGAATAAATCAATGGTTTACAATTCTGAGGTTGGCTACCAAGGGGGCTGCTTAGTATAATTTCATTAAATGTTCCTAGGAGCTTTGTGGTCAGACAGCAGATGCAAAGCATCCCCCTCCTTTTCCTCCCTTTCTTTATCACCCTTTTCTTCCCAAAACAGAATCTTAGAACTGGGAAAGGCCTGACCAAGAATTGTCTCTGCAATAAACCCTATTGCATGGTTATCCGGGCTTCCCTTAAAGATATTCCCTATCCCTCTCTCCTTCCCTCCATCTCTCTGGTGTTATTCATTCCCCTTCTGCCTTTCCCTCCATCTTTTCCATGAACTGCTCTTTTGGGCTATCCCTGTCCTGGTGATGGAGGCCCCTTCCCTAGCTTAGGATCCTTCAGCACTAAGATCTGTCCAGAAGGCATCAAGACTCCCATTAACAGGGGCAGCTGGGTGGTGCAGTGGATAGAGCACCAGCCCTGAAGTCAGAAGGACCTGAGTTCAAATCTAGTCTCAGACACTCAACATACCCTAGCTGTGTGACCTTGGGCAAGTCACTTCACCTCAATTGCCTCAGAAAAAAAAAGATTCCCATTAACCCCTTGTTCCTCCTGCCCAGGGAAGGATTCATTAATTACTTCGAACCGAAAACTGGATGCGGAGAGGCCAGAATGAAGAAGCTTTGGTAGCATCAAGAGGAAGCAAGAAATCCCATGTCTGGCAGCCCTTCACAATTAGAAGGAGAAGAGAAGAAGTAATTGAAAAACAAATGCCGCCCACCCTACAAGGACTGTCTCATGTATTTTCCTCTCCTTTCCTCCTTCAATACAGACCTCCATATGAGGCTTGGAATCCTCATACTTCTGATTGATATGAAGGAAGAATTCAAATAACAGAGGCACTGAAGGAGCATATGACTCAGTATCAGGAGACCTAGATAGCAGTCTTCTCTTTGGGCTTAGTCCCTTTTTACCCTGGACTTCAGTGTGACCAGGGCCAAGCTGGAATGGTATCTAAGGCACAATTTCACAGTTTTTGATTCTAGATCTTAGAGGTGGTAAGGGTTTACTTTGCCTAAGACCCTCAGCTTCTCTTTTTTGTATCTCCCTCCCCTGCCCCAAATCTAAGAATTAGGATCATTCATGAAGTAGTAGAAAGGAAATGTTTGTTCAGTTGAATTTACAAAAGAGCAAACTGAGGCTTGGAGAGTGAACGTGATTTACTTAAGGCCAGGGAATGGGAGTAGTTTCCTGGCTTTGTCTCAGGGATCTTTCCAAAATCTCCTTTGCTGCTTCCTGTGTGGGCATATATGTATGTGTGTCTTTGAGAACTAGAGAGAAGAAAAGGTAGGGAAGATTCTCTGAGTCAGATTGGGAGAACCATATTATCATATCATATGAACAAGCAGCTCAGCTAGCCCCCAATCTAAATTCCAACTTCCCAATTCAGAGCCCCCTTCCTCTTTCTACCCCCTGCAGTTCATTCTTTTGGCAAGCAGTGCCCTCTGCTGCCTAGAGAAAGAACAGAAATGAATTCCAGTAGGGGACAGGGTGGGGCTGAGGAAATGGGCGCGGGGTACGGCTGATTCTCATTTTTTTCTATCTATAAAAAAGGAAGATAGAATTGATCAGGGCTTTTTAACCTGGGTTCCATGAACTTATTTTTTAAAATATTTTTTGTTGTCAGAAAAAAAGAAGCAAAAATGTATGTATTTTGATAACTGCATTTCTGTATAATTGGCTATGTGTTTTATTTTATGCTTTTAAAAATATGATTCTGAGATGAGATCCATAGACTTCATAAAACTGACTGATAAAGGGATATGGGGCAGGAAAAAAAAGTTAAGAATTCCTGGGCTAGCTGGCTTTTAAAGTCCTTTCTGATTCTACTCTTCTATGTCCCATTTTTAAGGTCTCTTCAAGCTTTGACATGTTCATGTTCCTTAAGAGATTGGCAAAGTAATAGCATCTCTTTCCCAGGATCCCTAGCTGGGGGCAGAGAGCATGAAGAAAATGGTGGGTGGGTGAGAGCATCAGACATTTTTTACACCAAAGATATCTTGAGGGAAGCTAGGGGAGAAAATTGGATAGGGATGAGGTAGACTGCTCATGTAAGTCCCTTCTGGGTCAGTGGTTCTCTGAGTCTCAATAGGAGAAGAGGAGAGAGCTAGAAAGAAAGGGCAATGACCAATCTCCACGGAGATACTGTCTCCTTCTCCTAGGGCTGGCTTCTATAGCCTGGGGAGCCAAGCAGGCAATTATGCTGAGTTGAGCTGAACAAGCTAAGACACCCCTGGATCGGCTTTAGCTCTGAGCAATTTATAACTGATAATCACAGGATAGCACACACACACACACACACACACACACACACACCGCATGCGAGCACACCTTCACTCCCAAGATCAACTTTTTTGTCTGGGCAGAGAGGCTGGGCAATCTTGGATCTCTCTTCTAACTCTGGAAGCACCAGCAAGCTAACCTTCCCTACTCCTTCCCCCAAGCTTCTCCTAGAAGCTACCTCTATCACTTTTTGTAGTTAAGAACTTGGAGACACTGGGATTTCTTGCACACATATTTACCCTCAGCTGGCCAAGTGTATTTTTTCTGCAGAGGCATCTGTCAGTCTCACTCCATAATATAGACATTATCTCACCGCCCCCCCCAACTCTCTCTTTCTGTCTCTCTCTGTTTTTCCGTTTTTCTCTGTCTTTGTCTCTCTTTGTGTCCCTTTCTGTCTCTCTGTGTCTCTATCTCTATGTCTCTTTCTATCTGTCTCTCTCTCTCTCTCTCTCTCTCTCACACACACACACACACACACACACACACACCAAGAAAGACTGAAATCTCACAAAATCACAAAACCTTGGGGGCTATCTAGTCCAACTTGTACTTTAAAAAAAAACCCTCCCCAACAGCTCCAAGTAGTGGCCATTCAGCTTTTGCTGAACAGAAAGGACCTCCCCTTGCAGGAGAGTTCCATTTGGCGATTGTTCTACTGGCCACAAGCCACTTTATACTGATTTCACTCTATGTCTCTATAGCTTCCACACCTTTCTTTTGTGGTGTCCCCTGGAACTTAAGAAAAAAACTAACATCTGCAACCCAGTCTTTGCCCAGATTTACAGTCTTTTGCTATCTGATTAATGTCTATAACCCCAAACTGTCTTCTAACCAGCTGTCAAGAACAAAGAGCAGGGTTTGGCCTGCGCCATTCAGCTCAGACTAATTCATCTTGGTGTCCTGCAGACCTTCCTTTGTCCAGACCATTTTGGTATAGTTCTGTCCAGAGCTAGGGGAACAGATGCATCCTTGAAGAGCACCCATGCCCCTCCCATCCCTCAGTCCAAACTCTAGGCTCCTTCCCCACCTTTCATAGAGAATCATCTTTTGAAAAGGTTACTTCTCCCCCAACAGACCTTGATATCATTCCTCTCTTCTCTCTGCCCCCCTAAGAGTAGGGTCACTGACCAACAGCTGCTGATCTTGAAGCATTTAATGGGTCCTAAAAAAGAAAATAGAACCCAGACACCAGACCAGCTCTCTCTTGGTTCTATCTATTCCCCTGCCCTATCATTGTGTGTGTGTATGTGTGTGTTACATCTCAGCTCAGCCTGGCCTTTTGAAGCACACCACATCTGTATCTCCTTTGAAGGCTCAGTCCTATTGACCAGAGCCAGAATGCCAACTATAACCACATTGCCAGAGGGTAATTGTCCCCCATGACCACATGGTCCCAAGTTAAATTATAATTACCGGGAGGGCAAATATTCCATCTGGGTCACTGGGGACTCCATCTTGGCCTGGTAGAAAATGCCTCTACATGATCTGGGATCTAGGAGATTTGGATTCTACTCTTGACTCTACTAGCCAGTTTTGTTTTTTTTTTGTTTTGTTTTGTTTTGTTTTGTTTTGCAGTTTTGTAATCTAACTAGCAACTCAATTTCCCATCTTCACACTTTAGTTTTGTTATCTATAAAATGAATGGATTGGATTTGATGATTTTCAAGTTCCCTTTAAGCTCAAACATTTTATAATATAATTCTTTGTTATTTTCCTACTAGACTTGCAAACTCTGTTAGGGTAAGGGCTATTTCTTCCCTAAGTTTTGTATCTTCTGAGAGCATGGTAGAATAATCTGTACATTCTTATGTACAGATAGGCAAGATTTGTACATATAACAATGCTTGTTGAACAAATAAATTAATCAATGAATGAATGAATGAATGAATTCTACATGGATGAGGGAGAGAACTAGGAATGGAGCTCCAGAAAATTATGATAGTGGGATTCCATTTTCCTCTAAGCTGTAATCAAAACTCTAGCCTTTCTTTTCCCTAAGTTTGAGCATCTTTAGTACATCTGAAATATAGAAGTATCAACAGGTAGTTGAAAGTAGAACCTGCATTAAGAAGAAACCTGATTTTAAATTCCACCCTTGAATTCTTTGTCACATCTATGCCTCAGTTTCATCTCTAAGATCCCTTTCAACTCTAAATGCTACAGTCTCCGTTGAGATACATATAAAATTAGGCAACATGAGGTGTCAGAGCTGGAAGGGCCCTTAAAAATCATCCCACCCCTTCCTTTACAGATGGGAAAATGAAGGCACACATAACTCATGCAATCATGATAATAATTATCTGCATTTACATGGCAAGATTTGCAAAGCCCTTCCATGCATTATCTCATGTATCCTTTATACCTGACAATTCAAAATGCTTTCCTACCTCACTCAAAACAGCCCTAGTTGTACATTATTAACCCCACTTTACAGGTGGCCAAAAAAAGAGGTAAAATGATTTAAAGTCAGTGGCAGAACCAGGACTTCAACCTAGATCTCCTGATTCCAAGTCTGTAGGACAGGATGGGGAAGGGTATGAGAAAGAAAGAGAATCTACTGAAACAAACTCTAAGCCACAGACCTTCCTGGCCACAAAACCACGACAAGAGCGTTCAAGTCCCCATTCATGTCTCTGGCCCGCCTGTCATTCATAAATCTGCTTATTGGTCTGATTATTCCAACCACCACGGGCACAGAGTACCAGCAGACACAAACACACACACACATTCATAGACACACAGAATGTGTGTTAGGACAGCCTCCTTGGGACTGTGGGTGGCCACTCAATCCAGACTGGACCGGCATGTGTTAGATTAACACATCCACATCCCAGTTTTCATCTCCCTCCCTCCTTCCCCGCCTTCTCTTTTCCTCTCTCCCTTTTTCCCTCTCTCCTTTTCTGTCTCCCTCTCTCTTTCTCTGGGACCAAGATGAAGGGGTGAGCTTCCTTCCTCGGAGCCCTCCAGCCCGGGTGGCCGGCTGCTGCTGAGCTAAAGAAGGGATTTGGCCTTTCCGGACTCCCTTACCCACACCATGCCCAGCACCCAGGTTGGGAGCTGGGCACTCCAGCCGAACACTCAGAGAGGTTGCCCGTCCAAATAACCTTGTCCGGCCTATCTCTTCCTGCTCCTCTCCCCAACCTTAACTGCCCCCCCAAGCTACACACACACACACACACACACACACACACACACACACACACACGTGTGTTCTACTTGCCACTGGCCATGATGGAAGTCTCCAGCGTCCCTGTGCCCAGCAAGTCGACCGAGAGCTCCGTGAAGTGGCAGCTATGTTACGACATGACGGCAAAAATGTGGTGGATGGTGAGTGGGCTGGGCTGGGCGGCGGGGGTTATGTTGGAGGTGGGTGGCTGCCGGGGGACAGTCAGTGTCACCCACTAACCGGTCAGGGGAATGAGGGGGCACCCAGTCCCCTCTCGGCAGCCCGCTCACCTCTGAACTTTGATTCTGGCGTGGCAAGCCTGAGGGCAGCGGTGGGTACAAGGAGGGATTATTTGTCAAATCTTGCTTGGGTCTACAAAAGGGAAATGGATTTCGAGGGGGCCTGGACTGGCAGATAGAAGAGCCGAGGTCTTTGTGGACTGTCACTGAGTGATTTTGGTTGTTATTTCAGGGCCTCCATTTTCTTATCTGAAAAATGAGATGGGTACACTGAATGATATTCTAAGGGCCTCCCTTCCATCTTTTAAATTTTATAATTCTAAGATTCTATAATTTTTAGATTTTTAGGAAATACAAGAATTGCCCAGAAAACTAAGGTCGTTATTTCTGATGTCTCTTTCAGCTCTAAATATCTATGAATCTCAAATACATATTAAAGGCTTAAATACTTCCATGCTTCCCCACCTAGCCTAAGGTTTTGTTTGTCTGTGTGTGTGTGTGTGTGTGTGTAAATTATTCACAGCTTAATTTCTAAGGCTGATTTAAATGTGATGGTCATTTATCCATTTTTCCCCTTACACTTTGGGTGACTGGATTCCAAACAAACCCATGGAGAAAATATGGAAGAAAAGGGAAATGTGGAGGTCTCTGAAGCCCTAGAACTGAGTGGTGATAGAAGGGCTGGTCACAGACGGTTCTGAGGAGGCTAAGACAGTAGCTGCCAGTGCTTTCTTGTTTAAGGGATGGCTGCCAGCCTTTGCAGAGCCAGGCCACGTCTGCACCTTCCTGTATGCAACCTGAGTGTCCCAACAGGATCATAATCGATCTGACTCTAGCGGAGGGCTGGAACATTTTTTGCACAGACTAGGGACGGGTGAGAACGTCAAATGGCCTTAAAATCGTGGGTCCAAACTGAAATAGGGGGATGGGTGGTGGGAAGATCAGCTTTTGGGCTCCTGAGATTATCTGGGAGAATAGAGCTCCCCATAGCTGCTGCAGGGGTGACCCTGAATACTTCTTCATCATTATCATAACAGTAATTAGTTGACATTTTTAAAATCATTTTGCCTTTGTGCTGGTTTTTTTTTCTTCCCAGTCATCCTGGGAGAGAGCTAATACAAGTATAATAACAATAATAACAACTATTATTATTATTATTATCCCCATTTTATAGAGGAAAATAACTGAGATGCAGAGGTAGGCAGAACCTGAGAGCATAAAGTTCATGAGTGAAATGTAGGAGCCAGGATATTCTCTGGGTCATTTGTCTCTCACCCTTTCCACCATACTTTGCTGCCTCTCCTAAACTAGAAGACACTTTGTTCTAATAGGGATTCAGATATAATTTGAGAATGTCACCAACCCCTCAGACTTCATGCCACAAAATCCAATAGAAGCTCAGAGGTCTTAAAGAGGCACTAAGAGCCTCTCCATCTGCCAGCACTAGCTATATAAGCAAGGGGAAGGGGGGAAAAAAAGATACCAGAATTCTAGACTCCCTTCTGCCTTTTAACATACCTACGGATTTGGACTAAACTGCCTCTTTTTCTGGGCTTCAGTTTTTTTCATTTATAGAATGAAGGGCTTAGATTAGATCCCTACTGATAGTTTTATGTCTTATATTCTAAGATCCCTTCCAGTTGTTCCATTCCAGGTTCTGTGTTCAAAGGTCTCTTCCTGTTCTGGCATTTTATTGTCCAAGTTTTAATGTTCCTTCTTGTTCTGATACTCTAAATTCTAATGGTCCTTCCAGCTGTAATACTGGGTCTATTCTGCCCTATAAAGAACTGCCAAGATTCTGGGAAGAAAATGCCTCTTTGACCACGAAGGGTAGGGACCACAGCACATTTAGGCAATCTCCCTTGCCCTGGGACAAGGATGTAGAGTGGTTAGCTGGGTTTTTTTTCAGAGTTTGTGGCAAATCCTTTAGCCAGATGCATTTGGGGACCTTTTGGGTGAGGAGCTAAGGTCAAAAGACAGGAGGCTTTTACTCTAAAGCCACGAGGTTCCCAAAGAGTGATCGTGGCTCTCCTGCCACAATAGGTACCAGGAGTGCATCCTCAAAAGATAGTACGTGGATGGTGGGTGCTAAGGGAATTGGCAATGGGGTCAATTACAACACAGATAAGAAGTATGTAATGGAAAAAAAAACTTGAGTCCTAACCCCTTAGTCCCTAAGCCCCTAATTTGCTATATTAATTCATTTTTAAGAGCCTCAGTTTCCTCATTTATAAATGAAAGTGAGGTAGAAGTGAGAGTGGAATTGAAATCGCTAGTTTTTTAAGATTTATCCCAGTTAGACATTCTGAAGTCATAGAAAGTCACAGTCAGAAGAGACCTCAAAGGTAATTTTGTCTAACCCTTCCCAGGGCAGGAATCCCTAATCTGCCAGATGCTTTCGTTCCAAAGTTACACTTAGCTCTAACATTCTGTTCTATGATTATAGGAAAGAGTTTAACTAGATAATGTCTTCGAAGTCTATGAAGAGTTGTTTTTTTTAAAATAAGGAGCAATCTGAATTGTTGCTCTTTTTATGTCTACATAGGACATTGCCTCTCCTCCTCCCCCACACAAAAAAAAGAAGAAATGAGCTTAAATGAACAAAAATCTAAAAAGAACAAAAATCTGGCATTTATTCAACCCTTATTAGGTAACAGGCACTATTCTAAGCACTTTACAAATATTATCCTGTTTTATCTTCACAATAATCTGGCAAACTAGTTGCTACTATTATCCTCAATTTACAATTAAGGACAAGGAAGCAGACAGTGACTTGCTCAGGTTCATATAGCCTTTAAGTGTTTGAGTCTGGATTTGAATCTGACTCTTTCTGATTCAGGTCCAGAATTCTATTCTCTGTGGCAATCATGTACTTTCCTCCCTTCTTTGGGAATGGACTATCTTTTTTTTTTCTTCCTGTATTCCCAGGATTTATAATCCCCTCTTCACAGACGTGGTGAACTAGGGATGTGAATCAGTGCATACACCATCAGTTTGAGTGAATAGGTTGGTTTTACTAAACTGATTTTCTTTTCCCTTTCTTTTTTTCCCCCTGGTCACCAGGGTGACTTTCTGGGGAGGGAAGTGGACTATTTGGAAAATGAAGGCAGTGTAAAAACAAAGGGCAGTAAGTTGCCATTGATGTTATTTTTTTCCTGTCACTGAAAAGGCCAAAAGATAAAACAGGAACAGGAAGGTTATAGAGTTCCTATATTTGGACTTTTTTTTTCCAAAAACTGAACAAATCCTTTAAGGATTCAACTGCTGTAGAAGATTTAGATCCTGGCTGCTCCTTAGTACGAAGTTGGGTCAAAAAAGCCTTCTTTTCTTTCAAGCAAACGCCCTCAGCCCCATGCCAGACTGATTTATAAAGGAGAGAGTGTGTCAGGTCAAAGGGAATTGGAGTGGGATGGAGTGGGGGATCCAGTGAGCAAGATTTTGGGAAGGCCAGTGGGTGTGCCTGTGTGTGAGAGAATGAAGAGTCCTGGCCGAGGGCGGGGGAAGTGTTCATTCCTCACCTGTCCCCAGGGTCCCCCCACCTTCTCCCCTCTGTCCCACTGCCTAATTCTGTGTTGGTGAGACAGCCGGAGTCACACAGCCCTCCCCAGCACAGGCCCTGCTGCAAACCTCCCTCCCACACTCACCACATCTGAGCGGCCAGGAGTCTCACAGTCTGCTCCAAACCACGGAATGTTTCCCCGGAGAGGCGGCTGGGGAATTTCGGGAGAGGAGGGGAGGGAAGCTGGGAGGGAGCCTAGGAGAGGAGGTTGAGATAAAGGAGACAGGCTAAGGGCTAGCTGGGAGATCCTGAAGGAGGTAAAGCCAGCTGTCCAGGCCTTCCAGCCAAGCCCGGCTCCTTCTTCCATGACCCCAAACAGTCTGTCCTCAGGGCCCATTCAGTGTCTGATACTGCTCCCCTGTCTTAAAAGCCTATCTCCCCCACCCCCTTTTCCAAGCATCCCTTCTGGACCAACCAGCCCAAAGATACTTCCCTTTGCTGAGCACCCATAATCCTGACTGTCTGTCCTGGGCACTGGATCAGGACACAACTGCAGCTTTTAGTCTAGTCTACTTGGAGAGATCAGAAACTCTCTCTTTCCCCCTCACCAGCCACAACCCCTTCCACCTAAAAACACTACAGGGAAAGAGAGTTTCAGAGAAAGTCTTGTTTCCCCCACAACAGATCTGAGGGAGTGCACAGAGTAAGTGCTCAATGCATTTTCGATAGATGGATTCAACTGAAGAATTATGAAAAGGATCCCCTCCTCCCTCTAATTTTTTTCTTCTTTTTACAAAAGCATTGGACAGAATAGAATGGAATGTGTGAAGGTTGGAAGGGAGACTGGCCGGGCACTGGGACAGAGTTTGATTACCTCTTCCTTCATTCACCTTTCTTAGAGACGTAATTAGACTATCTGAGCTGGGAGGGACCTTAGAATATCACAAAACATGTCACAGCTGGACAAGACCTTAGAATAACAGAGTCCTGAGTGTCTGACAAGGCTGACAAAGGTCTTAAAACAGAAAGTTAGAGAAAAAAGGGATCCCTGAGACCATGTAATTACCATCTCACAGAATCTCAGCATTGTAGGAAATCTCAAGGATCATTTATCTGACTGAGCTAGATGATCTCTCCTTAAGCCAGCCAACCTGTGGTGGTCCAGTCTCTAAAGACCTCCATTGAATTCTTTAACCCCCTACCTCATGAAGCAGTCCATTCCACTTTTAAGTAACTCTGCTAGGAGTTGCTGTTCTTATTGTTGTATTTGTTTTTACTGATGTTGACCAGTCAATCAGCAAGCATTTATTAAGTGCCTACAATGTTTCAGGCAAAATTGACATCAGTTAAATTTGACTCTTTGCAACTTATAATATGTAGAGTCTGAAAAACACCTGAGAGGTCATGGTGTCCAATGTCCTGATTGTATAGATGTGCTAACTGGGGTTCAGATAGGTTTAAGAGACCATCCTGCCCATGGCCATATACGTAGCAAGTGGCAGAGGTGGATTTTAAATCTGGATCCTCTTAATCTTTTGCCTTTTCCACTGCATCAAGAAGATTTCTACAGAGTAATAATAGTTCTTTTACCCAGCAATAATTCACATGGGAAAGGGGGGCCTAGAGCACAGACACTATCTTGTTACCCACTCATTTGTATTCCCAAAGCTGAACACTATGTGCCTGGCACACCTTAAGTGCTTAATAGATGCTTATTGACTCAATCAGTTCCTAGTTTTTCTCTCTGAGAAGTCTAATTCCTCTAACACAGTCAGCTCTTCAAATCTTTAAAGACAGTTATCTTTCTATAAAACTTCTCTTCCTTGGGTTAAACATTCCCACTTCTTCCAATTAGTCCTCATATAGCATGAAATCAAGGTCCTTCACCATCCAAATTGCTTTCCAGTTTCTTATCTAGTTACTACCAGTTGAAATTTTCCAGGGAGAAGGAATTCACTACTTCCCTAGGCAGATCTCATTTCATTTCTGGATAACTCTAGTTGTTAAAAAGTATTATTTTCTCCCAGAGATCAAACTTAAACCTACAACTTCTGCCCCTTGTTTCTTCTGTTCCCTAATAATATATAATAACCAACATCCATATAGCAGTATGTTCCAGGCACTTTTCGAAGAGCACAATTTATAATTATCTTATTTAATCTTCACAAAAACCCTGAGGGGAGGGGGGTTGGTGCTGTTATTATCTTCATTTTACGGATGAGGAAACTGAGGCAAACAGGTTAAGTACTTGCCCAGGGTCACATAGCTAGTACCTACTAGCTGAGGCTAGTATTTGAGGCTAGTGTCTGAGGCTAGATTTAAACTTAGATGTTCCTGACACCAGACTTAGTACTCTATCCCACATTGTGCCATCAAACCCTTCAGAAGCCAGATAGAACTAAATGACCCTTTTCAGTCTTCTCTAGACCAAGCTTCCTCCTCCAACTCTTTAAACTGATTCTTATAAGGCAAGGTCTCTGGTCCTCTTGCCTCTTCTGTCATCTCCTTTCTGGTCAAAGTCGTAACTGAACAATATACTCCAAATGTGGAGTAATACTTCAGAGTGAAGCATAACGGGACTGTCGCCTCCCTTGTCCTGGAATCAGTTCAACAATGCCAATTCTTTAATTTTACAGCTGAGGAAATTGTGGCCTAGAGGGAGGAAAAAGCAAATGGCAGGTGCATGGCTAGAGCTTAGGAACTATGCCATTTTTTTATTCTTTAAGAGTTTGGGAATCAAGTTTGAGAGCCTGAGTTTTGAGATTCCTAAGACTTCTGAGCAATAATAATTCATCCTGTTTTCTTGAGTAAGGGCATTTGCTCTCACTTTGACCTTGAACATTGACCCATCTAAGAGCTCCCATGTCTTAGCTCACCCTCTCAGTCGAAGATGAGAGGTCACAATGGGTGGTCTCTCAGAAAGGGCATTCGGGACCACTGATTTGTCTCTCCATAATTCATCTTTCTCCTCCCATCTCGGCTGTTATGTTTGAGAGGCAGCTTTCCTCTTCTAAGAAAAAGCTTAGGGTTGAGAGGCAGCTCACAATCACTGTCTTCAAACATCTGTCATATGGAAGAGGGATTGGATATGCTCTCCTGGGTCCCAGAGGGCAGAATAGTGAGTGGCAGTGGCAGAGAGAAAGAACTGGGTGATAGAAGGAAAAACTCTCTGAAGAAACAAGTGTCCAACAGTAGAGATTGCTTCTTTAGGAGGTAGTGAGTTCTCTGTAGATAAAAGTCTTCAGGCAGAGATTTAGACAATCACTGGTTTGGGATATTACAGAAGGGTTCTATTTAGAAATGTTTGACTGAATGACCTCTTATTCTCCTTCTTGAACAATCAGGGCTAAGTGGTAGTTGGTATCTGAGGTTGAATTTGAACCCAGGTCTTCTTCATTCCAGAGCTCCTGTTCTATCCACTAAATTATCTAGTTGCCCCTAGATCACTATTCTTAAAGACCCCCAGTGAAAAAAAGCCATCATCTCTCAAAGAAGTTCATTTTAAATCTAATGATTAGCAAAAATTTCCTGACAGGATACCTGAATTTCTGCCCATGTAACTTACATCCATTGTTGCTTAGCTCTGCCCTTTGGGGCCAAGGAGAATGGAGCTAAATCCCTTCATCATATGACAGCCTTTCAGACAGCCTTTTAGACAGCTAGCATCCCCAACTGCTCCCCAGCCCTCACCAAATTAATCTCTGACTAAACATTCACAGTTCCTTCAATCTGTCCTCATATGACAGAGTCCCAACTTATCAATGTCCTTTCTAAAGTGTGGCCCATTTTAAATAAGAATGTTAAAAATGATTTTTACATGTAATCGGAAAAAATAAAATACTACTAAAAAATCAAATAAAAATAAAACAACAACAACAAAAAAAAAACCGTTTACAGTGGTCTGATCATGATAGAAAGCAGAGGGACTAGTCACCATCTGATTCTTGAAAACAATGTCTCTTTATTCATTTCAAGGACTTCTTAGGTCCTTTCTAATTCTGAAATGTTGTGCTGTCTGAATTACTCTAGCATTCAACTCCAAGCCCATGGGGCTAATCAAGCTCTTTAACCACTTTCAAAGGATCTCTGACTATCCCCCCCTTCTAGGGTAAGCAGCTGGGCAAGTTCTTTTCTTGACAGAATCTCAGAACCCCTTCCTACCCTTTTCCTTTGGGGATACAGACAACAGAATAAAGAGGGCCATATTATGATCTCTGTGTTCTGATCATGGTCTTCATTGTCAGGATCCAACTTTCCACAGACAATTGTGTGCCCAATTTCTGGGAGAAAAGACCCAGGCATTCCCCTGTCTCCTAGAGGAGATTTCCATCTTGGCTAAAGGATCTGGGCACTAACTTAGCGGAAAGAGTATTAAGAAGAGTCTGAATACCTGGATTCCAGCCCCATTCTGCCTCTGACTTGAACAAATTACTCTCCCTTTCTAGTTGGAATTTTCTCATCTGCAAAAATAGGAGAGTTGGATTAGATCCGGAGTTCTTAACCTGGGAGTCCTTGAACTATTTTATTAAAAAATTGAATAGCTGTGTTTCAATATAGCTGGTTTCCTTTGTAACCATGCACATTTATTTCATGCATTTAAAAACATTCTTCTGAAAAAGGGTACATAGGCTCCACTAGACGGACTGCCAAGAGATTGAGGACACACACAAAATAAGATTAAGAACCCTAGGACTAAAGGTCTCTAAATTCTCCATATAAGCCTTTGACTGTAGACTGCAGACAACAAAGGCCCTTTGAATCCTAAAGGACAGAACTCTCAAGACAGAAAGAAAGGAGGACTCTGGTCAATTTAGAAGGCAATCCTCTTTGAAAAGCTCAGAGTTCTACCATATTAGCCATAGGAAATCAGAGCTTTCAGAGACCTCAGATTTTAGGACATAGGATGTCAGTGCTGAAAGGGACCTTAGAACATAATACAGAAAAGCTGGAAGAGAACTTAGAGGGCTAAAGGTACATGATTCTTAGAACACAGGCAATTGACTTTCAGAGCTAGGAAGGACTGCTCTTGGATGGAGTAGAAGGTCCCCTTAGAACCTAGAATGTCAGAACTGGGAAGGCCCTTAAAATCTAGCATATCAGAACTGGGAGAGCCCTTAAAATCTAGAATGTCAAAATCTAGAGGGCCCTTAAAATCTAAAATGTCGAAATTGAGAGGGCCTTTAGAACCTAGAATGTCAAAATGCTAGGACCCTTAAAATGTAGAATGTCAAAATTGAAAAGGCCCTTAGAACTTAGAATGTCAGAACTGGGGGCTCTTTGAACAAAAAATAGCAGTGTGAGGAGAAAAATTTAAATGTGGAAGTTAGAGCTTCAGAGAATCTTAGGACACAAAAGGTCAGAGTTGGGAGGACCCTTAAAACACAGAATATTGAATTTAAGATCCTAGAGCACAGAATGTCAGAGCTGGAAAGGGACTTAGTACACACATGTCAGAATCAGACATGGCCTTCCCTGGCTTGGACTTCACATAATACTTTGTTTGTATCTCTCTAATGGGCTTATTTTGTTTAGTTGTTGGATTGCATTGAACTGTCACATTGGATTACCCAGAAAGCCTAGTGGGTGGGAATCGTTAACCCGGGAGGAGGCTATAACTGGAGTGGTTGAGTAGTGAGCCTCAGCAAGAAGGGGGAGGGGGATGGAGGGAATCTAGGGGTGGGTAGATGTCACAGGGACCTATAAATGCGGCTAGGTGTTCCCCCATCCTGACACTTGCCTACTTCAATTCATCTGCCTTCTCCCCACCCCCATCTAGAGAAAGGCTGATGACTGGGCGGGCAAACCGCAGACGAATAATCAGGGCCCGGCGGAAAATTAAAATATTGCTTGTCTGTCGATTATCAGCGAACCCACAGCTGGGCCACTTAATGACCCCCTTTCAGGGGAATTGCTAACAGCTGGAGCTGGGGGTGGGGTGGGGCAGGGAAAGGAGGCCGTCCCTCGCCAACCAATCGGAGAAGTAGGGAGTGGAATCACTCTAGATTAGCTATTCTGTCCGGACAGAGAAGGTGAGAGCAGGGGATCAGTAATCGGGAGAGGAGGCTGAGTAGCTAGGAAGCAGACCATGCTGGAGTGCACCCTTTGTTTTGTCTTATTTGGGGTGGATGCAATGAATATTCAGTAAAACAACTCCCTCCCCTCAAGTTGTTGTTTCTTGTGTTAAAGAAATAGGAACCTGTTCCCACGAAATATGTGGGCATTTAATATTGAGTCTTTTGCCTCCCCTATGTCTGTGCACACACCCACACCCCCCCCCCCCCCCCACACACATGAGTTTATGGACTTGTAGAAGGTTTAACCAGAAAATCCATTAGAAAGGATATGGTACATTTTACAGAAGAGGAAGCTATCTTAGACAAGTTTCCCCATTTGTAAAATGAGGGAGTTTGGAACTGGATCTCAAAGGTTTTTTTCAGCTCCAAATCTTGTGATCCTATGTAGCTCAGAGAGAAGGCACTATGGGGAGAGGCAGAGTTTTTTTTTTTTAATTTTTTTTATTTTATTTGTATAACATATGTGTGGGTAATTCTTCAACAATAACCCTTACATAGCTTTCCGTTACAAATTTTTTCCCCCAACTCCCCACCCCTCCCCTAGATGGCAGGATATCCACTACATGTTAATTATGTTAAAATATTGGCAAATCGAATATATGTATACATATTTCCAAACTTATCATTGTTGTGCAAGAAAAATCTTATCTACACAAACGATATATCAGATAAAGGAAACACAATGTAAGCAAACCTCAATCAAGGAGTATGAGAATGTTATGTTGTGGTCCACATTTCGCATCCCTCTCTCTGGGTGTATATGGCTTTCTTCAGTGAACAATTGGAGGTGGTTTGAAACATTTCATTGTTGAAGAGAGCCATGTCCATCAGAATTGATCGTCATATAGTACTGTTGTTGCCATGTATAATGATCTCCTGGTTCTGCTCATTTCACTCAGCATCAGTTCATGTAAGTCGGAGAGGCAGAGTTTTGACCTAAAAGCAAGACACTTGGCTTCTGGTCTGATTTTGTCCCTAAGCCCACATCATCAAAGTCTTAAAGGTGGGTCATTTCCCCTTTCAGTTTTCCCAGTCTAAGGTCTTTTGTTGTTGTTGTTGTTGTTTTAAGTCTAATTTAAAATTTTAATTTAATTTAAATTTATAAGTTTAAATCTGTAAGGGCCTTTAACACATAGAATGTCCAAGTTGGAAGGGCCCTTAGAACAAAGAACATCTGGAGTAAATGGACTTCCAGGTCCCTCCCAGCTCCTACATTCTTTAACTTTAAATTGGGGTGAGCTGATACTGAAGCAGTGATACCCCTGGGATGTGAAAGAGGGCAGTATAGGACCAGAGGAATCTCCATCTTCAGCTCTTCTCAAACTTTCCTCTCTTTGCCCTGTGCTGGCACCCTTGCCCCAGGGGATCCCCTCCAAAGTGATAGGGAGGAGGTAGGGAAAAGGAGAAAGGATGGAAATAGACATCTATAATGTCTTCTCCCCAGAAGCTAGATTGAAATCTTCCATCTGCTTCCACCAGAAGTCAGGATCTATGGTCAAACTGAAGGCTGTTTCCTTCAGAGCAAGATTTGATCCTGAGTTTTGGCATGTGTCAGACTTTCAGTAGAAGGTTGCCCTGTCTGATGTCCCATGTTATAATAAGAAAAGAGCCTTGGAGCTAGAAGAGACCTCAATGGGCATCTGTTCACCCTATTCCTGAAGAGTAATCCCTGCTGCAACATACCTGACATAGTCATCCATCCTCAGCTTGAAGACCTTCAGGGAAGAAGAATACACTCTATTCTAAATCATCTTGTTCTACTTTGTGGAAGCTCTCATTGTTAGGAAGCAGAGCAAGAGTGGGGGACTTTTTTTCTGCCAAGGGCAGATATTTGGATATTTATAACATTGTGGGTCACACAAAATTATCAACTTAAAAAACTCAAGCAGTGAGAGGTTGTTGTAACTAGCTTTCAGCTCATCATCACCTCTGATTGTCTTGGCAGGGTCAGATTAAATGATTTCTCCAGTTTATATAATCCTCAGGCCCGACCTTCCCCACTCCTGATTTAGAAGAATGATACCTCTCTGCAATTTCCACTTACTGTTTCTAATTTACCTCCAGATGTCAAACTGAACCAGTTTAATCCTTTTTTTTTTTCATATCGTAGCCCTTCAAATACCTGAAGATTGCTTTTATATGCTCCTTAGGTCTTTTTTTTCTTAAGCTAATCATTCCCAGTTCCTTCAATGGATTCTTAGATATCAAAGGCTCTTCCTCATCCTCATTGCCTTTATCCAGAAATCTTACTTCTAAATGTCCTGCCTAAAATATGGCACCCAGAATAATCCCCATACTCCAAGTGTAGTCTCATAGAACCTGAATTTAGAGCTAAAAGACACACCCTCGATTAGCAGATAAGGAAGCTGAAGCCCTAAGAGTTGAGGTGACTTGTCACTGTAAGGTCACACAGGTACTTTGTGGCAGAGGTAAGGTTTGGATTAGTCATCTTTCCACCATACTAATCTGTTTCCCACGAAGTGTTGTGAAGCCAATATTCCACCATCTCATATTTTGGAAGTAGACTTTTAAAAACTCAACAGAAAGACTTTTAGATTCATTCCTAACACATTTTAAAATTAGATTTGGTCCATCCTTTTAACCTGTTGACATTGTTCTGGATCCTGACTTTTTATCTAATACATTCACTATCCCTCCTAGTTTTGAGTCATTTGTAGATTTGTCAGCATGCTATCTATCCCTTTATCTAAGACACTGATAAAAATGTCTACCAGTGAAGGGCAGAGCAGGGATCCCACAGAGCACAACACTAGAGGCTTTTCTCCAAGTTGATATTAAATCAACAACCAGTTCTAAATCCATCTAACAGTAATATTGTTTAATGCCCATCTCCTCATCCAAACCCTTAGGATGGTACCAAAGACATTGTCAATTGCCTATTGAAATCTACAAAATTTTTATCTCTCTCCTTCTTCCAATCCAAAGACAAGCAATCCTGTTGGGAAAAAAAAGAAAAAAAAAGCACTCATCATCAACTATTCTTAAGTAAGCCATTCTGACTCTTAGGGAACACAGTTTTCCTTTATTTGCAAACTTTCCCTTTATTCATTCATTCTTGAATTTTGCCAGAAATCAAGGTCAAGATCACTAGCATATAGTTTGAGACAAAATGTCTCTTCTCTGAAACACTTCTTGTATTCTTAACGATCTTTCTTTTAAAAACATTTTGAGGGATGCATTTTGGTTTCAGCATGACTTATTTTTTTCCAACGTATACACAAAACAGACCCCTCTTCAAAGGACAGAATAAAATAAATTATCAATTATTAACAGAAATAAGCAACACATCCTTTCATCTTGGCTGTACCATAATAACAATGTCTATTGTATTTGACCAGAATTTTGTTGCTTCATCATATTGACTTTGCATCATTGTTGCAGTTGCTATGTAGATTCCTCTTCTGGCTCTGCTTTCTTGTTCCGCATCATTTCATACACGTATTCCCATGTTTCTCTGAATTCTTCATATTCATCATTCCTTATAATGAAGCTGTATTCCATTACCTTCATATAATGTAATTTGTGGAATCGTTCCCCAATCAGTGGATACCTATTTTGCTTCCAGCTTTTTATTATTGTGAAGAATGCTGCTGTGCACAATTTTATTTATATAAATCTTTTCTTACAGTCATTAGCCTCTCTGGAATATAGCCCCAATAGCAAAATCTTTGGATCAAAAAGAATGAACAATTTAATAAATTTTTGATAATTCAAAATTATTTTCCAGAATCATTGATATAATTTACAGTTCCTTACTGTGAATAAATGTGCCTGTTTTTTCACAGCCCTTCCAGCAGTGTTTTCTCTACATAATCTTTCAAGGATAACTAAAACTAGCATAGCACTCACATATTTATTCTGTGCTTTGGGATGTAGTTCATCTTTGCCATGTGATGTGAATTAATCAAAAGTAGTTAGGTTCTTTCTTACTATCTTCTTACTTATATGGGGTATCAACTTCCTAATGGCCATTATTGTTCTGATCTTTCCAGGTGAGAGCTCCTTCCTCTTGGCAGAGAAAATGGAAGTTAAAAAAAAAAGTTGAGTGGTTCTACTGTCTGTTAATCATCCATTACCATTATCCCATCCATCTCATGAAGCAGTTCTGTTATTTCTTTGATCCTCCTCTTGCCCCTAACATCAATAGAGAACCTTCTTTGGTATCCTTATCATTCATTACTGGCTTCAGGTCATTCTGAACATTAGTAGTACTGACACTAATTTTATAGAACTGATGTGCTTCTTTTTTAATATTCATCCTCTTAGGATGAAATTAAAACTATTTATAGTCATATGAAAAGGTGCTCCAAATCACTGTTGATCAGAGAAATGCAAATCAAGACAACCCTGAGGTACCACTTCACACCTGTCAGATTGGCTAAAATGACAGGAAAAGTTAATGATGAATGTTGGAGGGGTTGTGGGAGGGCTGGGACACTCATGCATTGTTGGTGGAGCTGTGAACGGATACAGCCATTCTGGAGAACAATTTGGAGCTATGCTCAAAAAGTTATCAAACTGTGCATACCCTTTGACCCAGCAGCATTTCTATTGGGCTTATATCCCAAAGAAATCATAAAGGAAGGAAAAGGCCCCACATTTGCAAGAATGTTTGTGGCAGCCCTTTTTGTAGTGGCTAGAAACTGGAAATTGAATAGATGCCCTTCAATTGGAGAATGGCTGAATAAATTATGGTATATGAATATTATGGAATATTATTGTTCTGTAAGAAATGACCAGCAAGATGATTTCAGAGAGGCCTGGAGAGACTTACATGAACTGATGCTGAGTGAAATGAGCAGAACCAGGAGATCATTATACACGGCAACAACAGTACTATATGACGATCAATTCTGATGGACGTGGCTCTCTTCAACAATGAAATGTTTCAAACCACCTCCAATTGTTCACTGAAGAAAGCCATATACACCCAGAGAGAGGGATGCGAAATGTGGACCACAACATAACATTCTCATACTCCTTGATTGATGTTTGCTTACATTGTGTTTCCTTTATCTGATATATCATTTGTGTAGATAAGATTTTTCTTGCACAACAATGATAAGTTTGGAAATATGTATACATATATTCGATTTGCCAATATTTTAACATAATTAACATGTGGTGGATATCCTGCCATCTGGGGGAGGGGTGGGGAGTTGGGGGGAAAATTTGTAACGGAAAGCTATGTAAGGGTTATTGTTGAAGAATTACCCACACATATGTTATGCAAATAAAATAAAATTAAAAAAAATATTCATCCTCTTACCTGTTCTTGCTGGTGTATTATATGCATTGCTATCATTATCATGATAAATACCATTTATAGAGTTCTTTAACATTTGTAAATTGTTTTGCATATATTGCTTCATTTTATCCTCCCAACATTTGGTACTATTATCATTCCTATTTTATAGGTGATAAAACTGAAGTAGACAGAGTTGACTTATCTAGGATTATAGAGCTGGCAAATGTTTGAGGCTAGAATTGAATTCAGGTCTCCTGACCAAGAGTCTGATGCTCTACCAACACATTTCTTTCTTCTTCAATATAAATGTTTCTGTATTTTCAGAATTTCATTTTTGAGATCTTCCTATTTCTGTTGGGCTGAGTCCCCTGTAGAAATTTAAGCTTTGGTGTCCTCTCCATTTTTTTCTCAGAACCTTTTGATATAACAGAATTACCAAATTCAGAATTGAACTGAAAGAGATCCTAAAGGCTCTCCAGCCCAAGCCTATACCACCTGTATAGGATGGCATAGCCAACCAGTGGGTTTTCAACCTCTACCTAAAGATCTCCTGTGACTTAGAACCCACTTATTTCCTCAAGTAGCCCACTGCACTTTGGGATAGCTCTCATTGTCAGGATGTTTTTCTTACCTAAAGTCAAAATCTGCAGATTATGCAACTGCTACCTATTGCTCCTGATTGTATCCTCTGAGGCCAAATGAAACAAGCCTAATCCCTCTTCTCCATGTCAGCTCTTCAATTGCCTGAAGATAGCTGAGTCTTCTCTTCCCCAGGTTAACAGACCCCAATCTCCCTCTGCATATGGAATAAACTCAAGCACAACATGGTTGCCCTTCTCTGAGCTCTTGGTTTATCAATGGTTTTCCTAAAATCGTGTGCCTAGAACTCAATGTAGTACTCCCAATATGGTCAGACTAATCCAGGGACATTATTCCCTCTCTAGTTCTGAACACTCCAAACTCATTGAGTCTACTCACTGTAGACTGTGATTCCATTAACTCTCTTAGCTGCCATCTCACACTGCTGGCTTAAATTGAGTTTACAACCTATTCAAAATTCCATATTACTTTTAGAGGGACTGCTGTCCAACTACACTGCTCCCATCTGTTAGTTGTGAGGCTGATTTTCTGAACCCAGTGTAAGACAACACTTATCCATATTAGATTTCACCTTATTAGATTCAGCCTAGCGTTCTAACCTATTTCGACCTCTTTGATTCCTGTCGTATTCATTCAATGTGTTAGCTATCTTTCCCAGCTTCGTATCATCTGCAAATTTGCTTAACATGCCATCTATGCTTTTTCATTGTTTGCCAAACCCCAGCGCTGGATTACCCCCATTATCCACCTCCTCTACACCTACCCATGTGCTGCTGAACAAAGCTGGAGGAAATCATACAACTCTAACTGATGGGTACATTATAAACTCATATTGTTTCAATGCAACTGGACTCTCACTACAATGAGGGAATCTTTTTATTCCTTTCTGTTTTATTCCCTGTAACACTCCTTGCAGAAGTTATTCCAAACTTATTTCTTCTTAAGCCTACCTCATCAGCCTCTCCCTTTTCCCCCAGATAAAGATCATGCCTTTTTGTGTCTCTTACTTCACTGAGAAAATTGAGACCATTTAAAGTGAGTTTCCTCTTCTCTTCTATTCAGCCTCTCCTTTTTTCTCCCTAGGTCCTCCTCTTATACAAGTGCATTTGATCCCATCCCCCTCCCTTTCTCCAGCAGATTATATCCTCAATCATTCCCATCCCTCCCCCCAACCTTTCTCCATCTCTTGATTCTTTCCCTAGATCTTCAAAATGCCTGTGTCTCCCCCATCCCAGAAAACAAAGCAAAAAACCCTTTGCTGATCTCTTCCATTCCCTCATCTCTCTGTCCCTCTGTCTCTCTGTCTCTGTCTCTGTCTCTCTCTCTCTGTCTCTCTGTCTCTCTCTCTCTCTCTCCTTACTCAGCCAAACTCCTGGAAAAAAGTTATCTACATTCATTGCCTTCACTTCTTTGCTCACTTCAGTCCTACCAGACTTGGCAGTCTGGCTTCCACACTCAAACCTCCACTAAAATTGATCTCTCCAAAGTTACCAGTCATCTCTTAATTCATCTGATGATCCTTCCTCTGCTTTCATTCTACTTGATCTCCCTGCTATAGTTGATATTGCTTCCTATCCTATCTAAGATTAAATGACACTGTTCTGTCCTGGTATTCCTCCTTTTAGTATGATCATTCCTCATTCTGCATTGCAGGCTCATTAACCAGATCCTCCCCTTTCCCTAGAGGTGTTCCCCAAGGCTCAGACCTAGGCCCTCTTCTTTCCTCTTGTTGACCTCATGAGCTCCCATGGGTTTAATTAACAACTTCATTTGGATGACTCATAGATGTATTATATGTATTTATATGTATATATACACACATATATGTACTCAAATAAATACATATATAATATATATGCATACACACACATCCAATTTCTCCCCTGAATTTCAGTCCTGTATCATTAGTTGCCTATTGGACATTTCAAATTGAATGTTCCATAGATATCTCAAGTTGAACATGTCAAAAACAAAACAGTACTTATTTCTCCAAAAGCTCATTTCCCTTCCAAACTTACCTATTTCTGTCAAAGACACCACCCTTCTTCCAGGCTCTTAAATTTGTAACCACAATGTCATCTTTAACTACTCTCTCCTTCTCCTCCTCCACCTCATAATCTATCTTGCTCTTTCTACTTTTACAACATAGCTAGCAATAGTCCTTTTCTCCAGGCTAATATATCAGCTATTTTTGTTCATACCTTTATTATCATATACTTAAATTATTGTAAGAACTTCAATAGTCTTCCCTGACTCAAGTCTCTCCCAGCTTCAAACCAGACTACACACTGGTGCCAAGGTAACCTTCCTCAAATGTCAATCTGTTTATGTGACTTTTACTTAAACTTTGGTGGTTCTCTATTATTTCTAGGATAAAACATAAACTTTTCTGTTTAGCTTTTAAAACTCCACATAATCTGACCTCCAAATCTCTTTCCAATCAAATTGGACATCCATCCACCTCTGAGATACAACCAAACTTGCCTTATTTTTATCTCTCACATAAAGTATTTTGTCTTCTATCACTGTGCCTTTGTACTGGCAATTATCCCCTGTACATGGAACACATTATCTCCTTAATTAAGCCTCACAGAATTCCTCTCTTCATTTAAGATTTAGCTGAGGTATCACCTTCTACATGAAGCTTTTTCTGATCCCCACTCCCAGCTGCTGTTATTTCCCTCTCTTTCCAACCATCTGCCTTGTATTCATTTTTAATTTAACTGCCTTTATTCATTTGTTAATATATTTTTATGTTTATTCCCTATATATTGTTTATATGTACTTGTTTCCATTAGTATGTAAGCTCCTTGAGAGGAGGAAGGATTTTATTCTTAGATTTGTATCCTCAGGATTAAGGCCAGTAACTGACATATCATAGGCACTTAATAAATGATAGTTGATTAATTGATTTCACAAGTCATTGATAAAAATGTTAAATAGCACAGGATCAAGCACTGATCCACTGATGATCTACTTCCAAGTTGACTTTAATTAAATATTCTTCAAGTCAGTAGGGTACAATGGAAAGAGCTCCTTGCTCTGGAATCATTAGGCATAAATTCAAATCCCACCTCCAATCCCAATCCTTATGTGGATTGGGACAAATCACAATTTCCTTGCACCTCAGTTTCCTCACCCACAGAAAAAAGAAGGTTAGACTGACCAGATGATCTCTAAGGTTCTTTTCATCTGTATGCCTTACTTAATCCTATGTGTCTTGTAATTCAACTGGTTCCAAATCTAGTCACTAGTGTTATTTTCTAACCTATTTTTCCACCACCTTGTTCACAAGAATGCCATGATAAAAGCATTCCTTTGAACTATCAGTTTAATAACATTGTATTAAAAAATGAAATTAGTGGGGCATAACTTGTACTTGATAAAGTCATTCTGACTTTTTGTAGAGACTGCTTCCATTGTCATGTGCTCACTAGCCATCTCTTCAATAGTGCCTTTAGAATGTGGCCAGGAATCAAAGTCAGACTTGCTGACCTAGAATTGTGTGATCCATTCTCTTCCCTTTAAAAATAAGTTGTATAGTATCTGCCTCTTTCCAATACTGTGGTACCTCTCCTACTTCTCCATCCTTCAAAGATCTTTAATGATGGCTTACCAAGGATGTCTTCTGGTTCTTTCATTATCTGGAGATGTTCTTCATCTGAGTCATGCATCTAACTAGAACAACTCAATACTATATTAGTTATCTCTCTCTTATCTTGGATATCAACTCCCTGTTAATCATTTTTGTTCATTCCTTTCCAGTCCAAAGATCATTCCCCTGGAAAGAGAAAAAAAAAAAGCAAATTAGAGCTGAATAGGTTGCCCTTCTCTCCATGGTCTATTATTCCTTCCACTTTGATTATCAGTCTTATCTGTTGCTTGATCTGTCTCTCTAGCTAAAATAAATAAATAAATGAAATAATTTTCCCCAAATTCTAGAGTCCACATTATTTTATGCTCAAGGCTTGTCTTCTATTTGAGCACAAATGCTAAAATGGAATGATTACCTTTTCCCAAGGTTTTCACCATTTCTATAGCAGCAGCTAGCTTTAATCCAATCCAATAAGCACCTACTATA
This sequence comes from Myrmecobius fasciatus, assembly GCA_023553655.1. Taxonomy (NCBI): domain Eukaryota; kingdom Metazoa; phylum Chordata; class Mammalia; order Dasyuromorphia; family Myrmecobiidae; genus Myrmecobius; species Myrmecobius fasciatus. Next base: position 59,475 of record JAJPUD010010047.1, read on the forward strand.
GTTCAACTAAGTACTGGGGATCTAAAGACAAAAAAAATGAAAAATTTTATTGGTCTCCAGGAATTTATATTCTCCTGAGTGATTCATTATGTAAACAAATATGTTTGTGCATGATAATTTGAGAAGGGTAGAAGCACTGACAATCAAAGGGCTCTGGAAGAGCTTTCTATAAAAGGTAACCTATGATATGAACCTTGAAAGAAGTCAGGGATTTTAAGAGATAGATATGTTGAAACAGTGTTTTCCAGGCATAGGAAACAGCCACGTGAAGGGGGACAGGTGGGAGACAGAAAGTCAAGTTTAGAAAACAGCATAATGAGCTGATTTGGTTGGAATATCCAATATTGCAAAAGGAGCAAGGCTTTGTGAAATACTTTAAATGCTTAACAGAGAACCTTGCAAGAGTCACTACATATTCTTCAGGAGGAGAATTGCATAGTCAGACCTGTGTTTTTGGAAGACAATTTTAGCATCTAAATAGAAGACAGACTGGAGAAGAGAAAAGTTAGCGACTAGGAGACTATAGAAATATCTAGGGAAGAGAAGTGAGAAAGATCTGAATGAGAATGGTGTTCATGCAAGTAGGAAATCTGTTGTGCACATAGAATCAACATGACTTGGTAACTGATCGGTTATGGATGAAAGGTAAGAGAGAGGGAAGAATTGAAGATAATTATAACAACTAAAACTTATATAGCATTTTAAATTTTGCTATGTCCTGTACATATATTCTTTCATTTGATAATGGATTATGTTGAAACTGTGAATTTGGATGGCTAGGAAAATGGTGGTGTTCTCAACAGGAACATGAAAATGTAAAAGGCCAGTGGGTTTGGAGATGAAGGGGATAATCAGCCCTCTTTTGAACAAGACAAAATAAGACTTCCGGTTGGAGATAGCTAGTGGGAAGTAAGTAAATGGAATTAGAACTGAAGGAGAATGATTAGGGGTGGTAAGATAGAGCCATCTGCACAGAGATGACAACTTGATCCATGTGAGTTGTTAAGATCAACAAGAGAGAAGAGAGGGGAGGACCCAGGAAAGAGGTTTGGAGATGGGACATGAATTACAATCAAGAAAAGGAGAATTAGAAGAAGTGGTCAGGCAGATAGGAGGAGAACTAGAAGAAAGCAGCATCATGAAAACTTAAGGAAGAGACTATCCAGAAAGGGATGGTCAACAATGGCAAATGCTTGAGAAGAGTATAAACGGCATTGACAACCAAGAAGATCTGGAAGAACTTTCTACAGAAAGTAACCAATGAGATGAGCCTTGAAGGAAGTTAGAGATTCTAAGAATCCTGTTTTAAAGGATAAGGGCTGAGAAAAAGCCATCATATTTATCCATCATTGGTAATTTTGGAGAGAACAGTTTTAGTTGAGTGATGAGGTCAGAAAACAAATTGATAGGGACTGAAGTTAGTGAAAAGAAAAGTAATGTTGTTAACTTCTAGGAAACTGGCTGTGAAAAGAAGGAAAGGTATGAAATGATAGCTTGAAGAGATAGAGAGAGCCAATGAAGAGGGTTTTTTTGAGGACAGGGAAACCTGGATATATTTGTTAGCAATGGGCAAGGAGAGATCGAAGACCAGAATAATAAGAGCAAGAGTTACTTGCTAGAGGGGATGGGGTCAAGAAACAAATGAAGGTCAGACTTTGGTTAAAAGAAAAATTATCTCTCACAAACTGCATCAAACAAGAAGAGAATAAGGGGCAGATAATATTGAGGGTGTTTTTTGATATGTGATAATATATCATTTTATCAGTAAAACAGGAACTGAGGTCTTCTGCTGAGAGGAGGAGAGCAGGGGTAATTGGAGGAGGTTTGAGAAGACTAGAAGGTTTGGAACAATAGTTCTCGAAAGTATCAGTTTGGGAAGAATAAAAACAAAAAAAAATAAAGTGGTCACACAGAAGAGAGGGTACAGTTGGGATTAGATAAACAAATTTATAGTGAACCCAATTAGTCCACAGCAAATTCCTATAGGAGTCTAGAGACCAGATGTAGGAGTGGAGAAGGATGGTGAAGGTAACCTAAGCAAGAGAGACTTTATTGGTGAGATTCAGTTCTGGAATAACAGTTCCCCTCCGTTGTTTCCACCTTTTAAAGACTGAAATGATCACTAAAAATAAGTCAAGAATTCATGAGCTGCTCCATTTTTGGCACAGAGAATTCTTGAAGTTGTCTAGATATTTGAGGTTCCCATTTCTACCATAACATGCCTCCATGCCAGGTTTGAAATCTGTTTCCTGATCTCATCTATTTCGTTCTTTTGTCAAGGAGATTTCTAGGATATCTGGTGACAATATCACTTGTGTTTCTCCCTTCATTCTTCCTCACCCAAAATTCTCTATCATGTTTCCCTTCTTTAGTTTCTGGATTGCCTTTATATGTATATTTTTTAATATAGGATGCAATTCCACTGATCTACTAGATTTTATTTTGCTTTGAATATAATATCCTCTCATAGCTATATTCCAGTTATGACATCCATCTGAATAAAGCTCAATGATATCTATCATAGGTGTGTGAACAGGGTGTGCCAAGTACACTCACACACACCTTAATGCTTTCTTCTAAAAAAGAAAATTGGTATTTTGGATTGTGGTTTTTTTATTTTGTATTTTTAAAAGATTTTAGTTAATTTTTAAAAAATTATGTTTTGTTTTATTCTCTACATTTTGTTGTTGTTTAGTCATTCAGCTGTGTCCAACTTTTCATGACCCCTAAGGACTATATTGTCCATGGGGTTTCCTTGGCAAAGATACTGGAGTGGTTTGCCATTTCTTTCTCCAATGGATTAAGGCAAACAGGGGTAAATGACTTTCCCAGGTAAGACAGCCAGTAAGTGCCTGAGGGTCTTCCTGACTCCAGACCCACCATTCTATCTATTGAACCAATCAGTTGTTTTTTTTTTCTTTAGTTTGCTTGAAAAATAAAAATCATGTCAGTATGATTCAAGAAATATGTGCCTACAGCAAGATAAGTGTGGAAATATGTTTGACTTGTCAAGTATTTTAATATAATTAACATGTAGTGGACTTCCTGCCACCTAGGGGAGGGGAGGGAACTGGGGGGGGTGGAATCTGTAACGGAAAGCTTTGTAAGGATCAATGTTGAGGAACTACCCATACATATGTTATACAAATAAAAAGCTTTAATAATAATAAAAAAGAAACATGTGCCTAGAAAAAAAAAACACTAACAAAAATCCCTGGGTGCATATGCCTAGGATGTGCTATCTATATCTATATTTCTGAAATTCCCTATCCTGTTCTGGCTGCCTAAACCCGTCCATCTAAAATTAGGTGCCCCCAAATGACCGCTTGAGTTGCCCTCTCTATAAATGTAATCAAAACGATTCAGCAGGACCAATGCAGATTTGGAACAAGGACAGAAGGAGATATCCATAACCCAACAAGAGTCTCCTTTCTCACCCTCCCTCAGCAAGGGCTCTCCGTTTTAGTCAAATTATCCAGCGCCATCCCCTCCTACAATCTTAGTGGAGCATGTAACCAGGAGGCCACTGGGCCAGGAATTAGCAGACAGCTTACACCATGATTCTGATACTTCACTAACTGTCCGTCTCTCTGGGATTCAGTTTTCTCATCATTAAAATGGGCATAATTATTCTGACACTGCCCTCTTCTCCGACGGTTGTAAGAAAGGCGCTTTATAACTATTGAGTGTGATAGAAATTTGGATTTTTTTTGAGGTGTCTCTAGCTGAAGGGGAGAACTCTCTCTCCTCTCTTGCTTAGTTCGGGCATTTGTCGGGGTACAAGTTGAGTCAGGATCTCAGGCCACGGCCCAGCCCAAGGCTCCATCTGGGATCAGGAAAGATGTTCCAGCCTCATTTTGACTCTGGAGGTGGGTTCAGGGTTTTGGGAAACCAGCAGGTGGCAGTCAGCACCCACGGTCCAGTGGCCAGGACCAGGGCCGCACCACTGCGGACCTGGGAATCTGGTGATGATGTTTATTCTGTTCTGGCGGCTGGGGCCCTGAACTTTCCCCCATATCCCGGAGTTGGATGAGCCATGACAGGAAAAAATAACTCATCCTTCTGACTGAGCCACCTCCCCCATCCTTATCTTACCTCCCCTCCCTCAAAGCCTTCCTCCTCCACAGACCCAGGCCGCTCTTCCCCTTTAACCCAATACCCTCCTCTCCCCCTTCCTCTCTTCTCCCTCCCAGAGCCATCAACCTATCCTCAGCCTTTCCACTAGCTCTTGTTATTCCAACCAACTGGCACTGCCCAAAATGTGCCCATCTCTGCTTCCCGCCCTGGAAACTCAGGATTGTGCCTAGGAGGCACTCTCTCAACTCACTCCTTTGCTCTCTGGGAGGCCCCACCTGGTGCCCATCCTGCAGGCATTTGCCACAGCGTCCCAGTGGCATGTAGGGCCCTGCCCAGTTACACCACCATGTCTTCAGGCAGGGGCAGGCGCCAACTTGGCAATCAAGGAGGCCAAAGTTCCACACCTCCCCCCACCATCGTTTCTCTCCCGGGCAAGGGCACCGCCTCAACAACAGCTGCGCCAACCTCTCATGGCCGCTTCCCGCCAACAACATCTCCGTTCGCCATGGGCGCTGTCTCTCCCTTCTGAACAGCCCAGGGGCTGAGGGAGTTTAACTAGAAGAAATAAGCATGGGGTCCAGCTCTCACTGGGCTGAGAGAGAAGAGATTGGGGAGCTGACCCCAGCTTTGTCCCTAACTCACTATGACTTTGGGCAAAAGTCACTTCATATCTGTAAAAACGGCAAAAGTTGGACTAGATTGTTGGTTCTTAAGCCAGAATCTATGAATCCGCCTCCTGCTCCAAGATGGGTATATTTTAGGGAAGTCATCATTTAAAAAAAAAGTTTTGATCATTTCATTTCAATGTTTCTTTGTAATCTTCCGTATTTTATACGTTTAAAAGCAGGATTCTGAGGCATCTATGGGTTTCCCCAGGCTGCTAAAAGGGTCCATGACACAAATTAAAAGGGTATCAGATGGTCCCTAAAACTCTTTCAAGCTCAAACATTCTGTGTCCTAAGGGCACTCCCTCATCTGATATTCTATATTTGAGGTCCAAAGTCTCCTGTAACTCTAACATTTTACTTTCTATGTTCTATGATATTTTATTCTTTGCTCTAAGGTCTTTCCCAGCTTTAGAATTCTATATTCTACATTCCAAGCTCTGTCTTTCTCTGTACCAAGAGCCAGTCCAACCCTGACCACTGGCTCTTCCTCTACTTCACAGCCTGGTTTGCCAGCCTAGGGCATAGAACTCTCCAGGCAGCCTGGCAGGAGGCTTAGACCCTGATTTTTGCCTGGGGAAGATTCCAGCACTTCTGAGTCACCCTGGCCAGCAGAGCCAGGCTCTTCTTGGCCTTCTTTTCTGGGGATCTCCAAGCACCCGATAACCTGTCATTAAGACTCCCCTGCTGCTTGGGAGGTCGGGGAGGATGGTGGGGGTGAAGTCTTTCTCCCTGCATTTAATCTAGAGGAAATTGAGACCTGGAACCTTGCTAAAAGGTGTGGGGGGATTATCCTGCTTCCTGATGCCCGGTGAAGGGGTAGACCCCCTGCCAAAGTGTGGTGGGAAAGTGCCCTGCTTGATAGATAGAACCTATAACACAGAATGGCCAAGCTGCAAAGAACATATAATATGGTTTGTCTGAGCAGCCAAAAAACACATAAAATAACATAGAACATGGAAGGTCTGAGCGACAAAGAACATGTAACATAGAACTCTGAGCTGGAAAGAACATAAAATGCCAGGGCAGCAAAGATTGGCCCATGGGCTTGGGGTGGAAGGTGGGCCTGGAGGCAAGGGAATGGGGTTCTGAGAGCAAGGTGGCAAGGAGAGCCAGCTGGCTAGGCTGGAGGAGGGGGAGGGAAGCAGAGCCCTCCCTGCTCCGCCCAGCAGCAGCCTGTGAAATGATCCCTCCTGAATGCCAACTCTTAATCCGTGCAGAGTTGAGTACAAACTGTACCCGTGATTATATAAACCAACTTTCCTCCTCTGTTTATCTAATACTCCCTCTATTTTCTCTCACTCTTTCCTTTTAATCAATCAACTTTCCAATGGGAATCAGAAGGAATGGGGAGGTTCCTGCCCCCCTGGCACCCCCATTTCTTGGGGAGGGAACTTCTGCCCTCTTTCCCTAGTTTTCCCACCCCATGCCTTCTTAAAACACTCCAAGTGGGGGAGGGAGGAAGCAGGTTCCCCTTCCTTCTCCCAGCTTTGTGAATGAAGGTCTTCCCTTTTCTAGGCCCCTTAATCTTGGAAAGGGAGGCTGTTGGGTCCATCATCTCCCCACACATGCACATAGAATCCCAGGAACAACATCCTCTCCCACGCCACAGCACTTTTAGTTTGAGAAAAACACTTTCTTATCATCATCCTACAAGCTGGTAACGTAAATATTATTATCTGTTTTATAGAAATGTAAACTGAGGCACAGAAAGGGATCATTGTGTCATAGAAAGCGGGAAGGGAACTGGAGCCCAAGAGAAAGAAGGTGGAATGTCCATGTTTCCACCTTTGGCTAAAAAGTACCCAAGCAGGAAACCGGGTCTCCTAGGCAGAAGAATCTCCTGACTGCCACATTCCAACTGTGGGCTCCACCTCCCTCTCACTTTGTCCCAGAGGTCACCCCTAGGGTATCCTGTCCCAGGGGGAGAGAACTGCCATGGCCCGAGCCCCTGGACGCTGCGCTCCATTCCTCCCACTTCCCCCGCCCCCTGCCAGATCGTCTCCACTCAGTCTGCGGTGCCCCTTTGATCATGTGCCCTGGCACAGGACAGCTCTGAAGGGGCCCTTTCCAACCTGAGCCCTGCACACAGGACACTAAGAGCCAGAGGTGGGAGGTGGTTCTAGGTTGGTGCCTGAGCAGCAAGCACCGATCCCGGCATCTCAGGGGCCCCTTCCTCTCCCTCCCCCCCAGGGAAGGGCATCAGCTCTCCAGCTGGAGCCCAATGGCCCCTCTGAGAAGCAGCAGGTGCCCAACAGCCTTTCCTCTGCTCCTGGTGGACACCACAGTCTCCCAAGGCACAGGATGGTGGGGCCACTGGGCATTAGAGCTTCAAGGGCTCCTAGAAAGTATAATGTAAGAACTGGAAGGGACCATAGGGCTTAGAATGTCAAAACACACAACGTGGAACAACTGAGCAGCAAAGAACATATGACATAGAACTCTGAGCTGGAAAGAACATATAACAGAATGACAAAGCTGCAAAGAACATATAATATGGTATGTAAAATAACATGTAACAGAAGGTATGAGTGGCAAAGAATATATAACATAGAATCTCAGAACTGGAAAGAAT